>BMAW01113115.1:139116-175945 GCA_019974015.1 Nephila pilipes
TTACCAAAATTTTATTTGTTATCTTTTATAACTGTTAATTACCAAAAAGGCAAATGATGCCTCCCCCCCCTACACAAAGTCCAACAAAAAAGTAGATTTATTTTTATCCAGGAACACGCAGATAAATTGGGAAGAATTCGTATATAAGGACCCATTTCAAGCAGAGGACATTTCCAATTCCTGTTTCAACTATTAAATGGAGTAGAGTTCATATTACCCGGTCAAATTCTGGTTTACTCGTAACAAGAATAAAATCCTCTGATTGACAGGTTAATCATAGTATACCTCCTTAGCCCTTGAACCGGTAAACTTAGAATTTGGCATGAGCATTTTATTTTTTCAGAAATAAAATATAAAAATTAGGATTTGCGAAATTCAGATTCTAAGAAATGGAAGAAATGGGAATCGAAGGTTTTAAAAACCGTTTCACTAAACTGACAAAACCAGCAGGCGTAGAGTTTTGAAATTTGAGATAAAGGCTTCTTCCAAGAAATAGGATAAGACTTCTTGGAAAGTTTTTCAAACTTTATTTTCCATAAAAGGGGGAAAGAACTAGAATCCTTCGATTTCGGTGAAGTTCGGATGTTGTAATTTTTCAAATGCTTGAACAAGAATACAATACAGATTGTTAAATTTTGTCACCAAAAAAAGAATGTGACGCGAAAACTTTGAGAAATGATCGTATCAAAATGAAAAAATATATATTTGTAGAGTTTTATATCAAATTTCGCTTTATTTACGATATTTCCAGTTTACACATAGAAAGGAAAGCTTTTTAACTATGAATATAATTCAGGGATAGCTTCAAAGCTGTCCTTTTTTATCTTTTGAAAAAAAAAAAAAAGGACAGCTTTTTTTTGGTTCTAAAAATTAAATGTGATTAAATTAATTTTTCTGAGTAAATTTGTTTGGTCTCCTTGTTATTAATATTTCATGTATAATTTGATAAACTGTGAAAAAGCAAATATTTTATATCTATATTGTATTTCTCGATTTTGTTTTTTGAGGGGGTTCTTTTTTTTTCAATATTCATTCGAATTTTGTGTTGTTAATTACTTTGTAAACATCATTGATACTTCCATTTAATGGTTCTAATGGAAGCCCTAGCCATTAGAACCTTACAAATTACAATAATAATAGCAAAATTTCCATTACGTTAATTATTACGTTACGTCTATCCCTTATTATTTAAATCTGCATTCATCATAAAGCTTAATTAAATTGTTAATAAGATTATAATCCAAACGAAAAGACATCAGAAAAAGAACAAACACAATTTATCAGGTTTCTCCACAAATTGTGCAAGATCGCTCTCCCTCAAATAACTCAATACTCAAGAATCCTAAATTAGAATTAAACAGTAAAGTTTTAGCTTACCAACTCATCGCTTCGAGTGAGGCACTTCTAATTTACAAACATTTACCAGCTTCTCGCTTTCATAAGTCCCTTTATTACTTACTCGCTTATGTATCACTATCCTCAATTCAATTCATTACACTTCTTGTCTTCATCTAATTTGCATAATCCAGTTTCATTTGGTTGGAAAGAAGAGGAAATGTATGCAATTTAAATTACAAAAAAAATCCCAAGGTTAGTGAAGAGAAAACTACGAATTGCCCAACGTCACAATTGTCCTTTTAGTGTTTCTAAAGGAATGCGGTAATGGTTAATAAGTATAGCCCTTTCTTGTTCATGAACATTCTATTATTATACTGCTGTTTGTAGAAAATGCAACACCATGAAAGAATCATCAGAATCAAATGAAATTTAATGCAGAAACGACTTGTACTGATAGAAATAAATGATGAAATTTTCAAAACAAAAGAAACAAATTAAGCGTCCGAAATCAGTATTTGGTGCAGCCACCATGCGCTGCAATAAGTGCTGCTATACGACGTGGCATGGAGTCAAACAGATGTTGAATATCTGCTTGAGGAAGAGAATTCCATATCGCTTGTATGCGCAACCAAAGTTCGTCTTTGGAAACTGCAGGACGCGGATCACGAGCGAGACGCCGACCAACCATATCCCACACGTGCTCAATAGGCGACATATCCGGTGAATAAGCAGGCCAAGGAAGAAGTTGCATGCGTTGTGCTGAACAGAAGTCTCGAACAGTCCGCGCAACATGTGGGCGTGCATTATCCTGCTGAAAGATAGCTCCAGGGATGCCTTGAAGGAAAGGAACGACTTCGGGCTGTAGCACTTCACGGACGTACCTGTTGCTATTGAGATTACCCTCAATTCGTATCAAATTGGATCGTCCATGATACGAAATCGCACCCCAGACCATAACTCCGGGTGTTCGACCACTATGTCGTTCAATAATACACTCAGGAAGGCAGCGTTGACCGGCATAACGTCTAACACGAACACGGCCATCATGGGTCCACAAATTGAAGCGTGATTCATCTGAAAAGACAACTTGGTGCCAATCAGCTCGCCTGTCTCTGTGCTCAAGAGCCCACTGCCGACGCAGCCGTCGATGATTCGCCGTGAGGGGAATCCTGTATAAAGGCACCCTTGCACGCAATCCACGGCGCAGCAGACGACGACGAATTGACGAAGCCGACAATTGTACACCTGTAGCAGTAGACCAACGTGCTGCCAGCTGCCTGGAGGAAGCTGTGCGATCATTCACCGCCATGCGGAGCAGGTGTCGATCATCGCGCTCTGACGTCACCTTCTGTCGTCCAGTGCCTGTTTTTCGAGTTGTTCGGTGCTCGTCGGTCCACTGCTTCCAAACTCGCATCACTGTGGAACTGTTCCGCTGCATACGAGCTGCTATTGCGCGATAGGAAAATCCTCCTTCTCGAAGACCGATTATCCTCCCTCGTTCAAACTCCGTAAGTTGCTTGAATTTCTTATTCTTCCGTCGTGGAGGCATACTCAGGTCTCACTAAACGTTTGCCACTAACAAATAATCATAGACTTTTTTCAACGTCCCGCTACAGCACTTTATTTATACGCTTTCAGCATCAATTCAGAGGGCGCTGCGCGCGCCGCGCACGCGCGATGGCTCTGAAACTTTATTAATTTGCATAATATCCTATAATTGACATTTGCTGCGAATTTCATTTGATTCTGATGATTCCTTCATGGTGTTGCATTTTCTACAAACAGCAGTTTAGAAAAGAATAGTGAGAGGTGTTACTTCTATAAACCTGACGATATTGATCTTGACTGTATATTCAGTTACTAAAGATTATTATCTTTTTTTCAGTTGCGTCTTTATCAAATGAATTGTGAATCGGGTCGAAGTAACTTTACAACTAATACTTTTGGCATACATCTAGAATTCCTTTCAGTTAGTTACTAAGGCTTATCATCTCTTCTTCAACCGCGTCTTTACTAATTGAACTGTGATTCCTGGTTGAAGCAACTTTGCAAATGATATTCTAGGCATACGTGTAGAAATCCTTTGATTTAGAATCACGCCGGCCGAGATCTAGATATGAGCAAACTGGGTATTTGCCCTACGAAGGAGGGGAGGGGGGAAATAGTTGTTGAGGGAAATTATAGGAACCTAAAAGAATTACAAGATGTTAACGTATTGCACATTTTTTCAACATTATGCAGGTACTTAAGAACAAATTAATTGTTATCGACAGCGACTTATGACAGGTTAAGTAGATCTGCTATGATAACTATCGAATATGAGTTCTGATGGTTTCAAAGAACAGAGATTCCGTGAAAGAAAAAGTGAGAAAAAGTTCTCTAGTTTTCAATTCAATTTTTAAAAATGGGTATTTTGTTATTATTTGTACATTTTTTAAAACCAATTTATTTATCCAGTGTTTTTATTACATATATTTAATTATGCATATTGTCTACTGAAATTTTTGAAATAAAAATTTTAAATAGTGTCGTATTTTTGATATTATTTTTATATAAATATTTTAAGAGAGAGTAATGTTTCTACTTTTTAAAAATACGTACAAAAATATGTTGTCAAAAATCCCGCTTCAAATTAGAAACTGTAAAGGACTGCAAAAAAGAAAAAGAGGAATTGGAATCTGATTTCACGTTATGTTGAAACTCGTGTGGGGGTATCTCTAAATACACATTTTAAGCTTTTTACAACTGTAAAGAAATCTGAAACATTACAGTTTTCTTGATTTCTAGCTTTAATCGCTTACCTGAGCATCCAAATGCTCTTTTTAAACAATATATTTTAATTCATAATGAGTAGAATAGATTAAATTCAAATCACGGTCATTTCCTCTACCATAATTTTGCAATTCTTAAAAATGTTACTTTGTGTATATGTATGTCTTCCATTATGAATACTGATTGCAAAATACCCCATTTCTCTGAACTGCTACTTCCTTCCCACCTCGTACAGTATATTTCGTGTTTAAATCTTTCCCAGGATGTTCTTGACGGGTTTTTTACAGACCGTGTTCAATTGTTGATCTGTCGTTTCGGCTGCTTCAAGAATATCCAACTGGGCATACTTCCTCGTTGCGCCAGACTTGTGATAGAGTGTCAAGGATTTGCGGGGTATTTAATCGTGAATCCGGAAATGATAATGACCATGTTCTAGCGGTGCCTTCACTTGTGCTTCCGTGAATACAAATGAATTGATATCAACGGATACGGATCATCAAATAATAGGAAACACGGAACACGAATATAAATAGCGAAAATATGTTAACATTCTTTAAATATTATCGTACTTAATCCATATTTTTATCCTAAGATTTACCTACAGATTTTTAAACTTAAGATGTATTAATCAGAAAAGTATTTGGTCTGAGAAATATTCTTGAAAATATTTTATTGAATAAGATCCTTTATCATAACTTATGCCAATTACATTGCTGTTTGTATAATTTGTGAACATCTCAAAGTTATAAAAATGTGGGATTATCAGTATATACTTAAAAATAAAATAGACTTGGATTCATGTCAATAATCTTATAAGATGCTTTCCGAAAGAGCACGATAAAAATAAATTCTTATTTTAAGAATATTTAACTGATTTTCCCTAGAACAAAAAATATGTAAATATCTCCTACTAATTTGATAACAAAATTCAAATCTTTTCTCGGCTTCAGGAAAAAAAAATACCCCTAATAAATGCATAATGTAGAGCATTTTGTAACTAATTAACACAAAAAAATTACTTCAAGAGCATCATTAGATTTTTTGAAGGTATTAAAACATACAAACATTAAAAGAACATTAGAAAGATCTGATATCGATCGTCAACTTATGTCTTTTAGCTTTTGATCTTATAAGTTTAGAATTATATTAGACTCTAGTTGAATTGAAATAAAATAGAGAATTTCATATAATACTTAGGGCACCTAATTACCATTAGCTACCCAAGGCCTATTGTTTTAGGTGGGATGATTTAGCGTACCAGATCACTTTTCAATTTTAAATAATTTCTTTTATTACATTTAGCTTAAATATATTCAATTTAATAATTTATCATTTGCTTTAATTTTAATTAAATGTAACAGATATAATATTCAATTTATAATTTATCGTTTGCTTTAATTTTAATTACATTTCGCTTAAATATATTCAGTTTAGTAATTTATCGTTCCCTTTAATTTTAATATCGGAAAAGTTTACTATTGTTCATTTCTCTATTTTTCATCGTTTACTTTAGTTCTTATATTTAATTGAGTAATTTAATAATAATTATATAAAAAAAAGTACATTTTGGGTGGCTAAATCTGTTCTTTGCAAAAAACTTTGCATAGAACATTTTTTTAATTGATTTTACTCATTTGACTCAATTCTTGCTTTTATATGATTCAGAAGTAAGTATAAAAAACTACATTAATTTAACTTTTGATTTACAGCGTTCTTAGCTCATAACTGTTATAATATTTACAATTGTATTACAAATAAATATCCATAACATTAAATAGGAGGTTATCTCTTCGATTAATTTAAGCATGCAATTACTAAAGGTATACATTTTTTTATTTTGAGTTTGTAATTGGTTTTCACAAATTTTCTGTCGAAATACGACTCCAATTTACGAGATTTGAGATTGCAAACAGGAAACGGAACGTGAAATATTGACTATCAGGAAGTGATGTAGACAGTAGGTATGGAAGAATTGGGTTTTGCGTTTCAGTATCTTCATTCGGTAAGTTTATTTAGTGGCAGGAAGACGACTCCTGGTTTTTCAAGATCCCAAACCCCTACATTGCCTTTTCAGTCAGAATTTGTTTTTCCACTTGGGCTTCAGAAATTAAGATTCAAAATTGAAGGATCGATGTGACGGATATCTTCGTTTTCATTTATTGTTCGGTGAGCAGATTTGTTGTGAGTGGTTTTATTAACGACGCACAAGAAGCAACACAATTGCTATTCGCGACGGACCTGGTAATTCTGAGGCTCAGTCAAATGACGAGAATGACATCTGAGCTGACATCTCCAAACTTCCACGCCACGCCAATAGGAGGACTTTGAGCCTCGATAGACTTAAATTGCACCAGTCCCGACTACATTATGGGTTTTTATTTGCCTCAGGACTCGAGCCCACGTCTCGACAAAAACCGCCGGCAAAGTGTCTGTGACAACTAAGCTACCGTTCTAAGCTACCGTCTACCAACTAAGCTAAGAGAGTAGGTCTGTTCTACTGTTCATGTCATGTTTATGTCAGTAATATGGGTTCAGATATAAAGATACAGCCTAGAGAAAAAATATTTTTAACAAATATTATAAAATAGGAGTAATTCGGTCTCTGTTAGTAACCACAATTTCTAATGAGAAGGATTTCTTCAAAAGTATTTTCTAGAATGACTTTGCTAATTTGTCGATTTCTATTAACTAGTAGATATCATTTTCGGTAAGAACATACATTAAATTATTTTAGTTACTTGATATCCTATCAATGATTCTTTACAGGGATATGAAGAAATGATTTATAACGTTACGAAAACAGACAGGAAAAAAAAAGATTTATTTTTAAATCTAAAGGTGTGCTACAATATTTTTATTTTCGTTTCAGAAAATAATGTTAATTTAATACAACGATTCCGTGGCATATTATAAATTTATTCTATTTTATAAATATTTGTGTTCATTTTTTTTCGATTCGAGCTAAACTGTATTTTATTACAAAGAACTAATAATGCAGAAGGTGATGAAATATTTGCATTAATTTTAACTTCAATTTAGTTGTATGGATTAAAAATATCTAAATTTAATTTGAAATGAGCTAAGTTAATAAGATCTGATTTTTAATTTTCACAATATATTTTCACTTACACAAAATTTATATATTTGTATCAACAATTACACGTTCTTCTATTAAATAACAAAAGGAAGAAAAAAAATGCGTTATAATTTGCCCCATGAATTTGATAGACGTTGAGGATTTCTTCCTGTCTTGATTTTTTTTAATTATTAGTAAAGGACTTATTTGCTCCTTTTTCTTTATATTTGAACCCATTAGCACCAGAGCAATACAAATTAGTAAAATGCTGTTTCGAATTGCATAATACAAATAACCAATTAACAAAGTCAATTAAAGTTTAAAGTACATAAACTAAGTTTTAAAAGGATGTCTATTAGTCTATTCGATGTTTAAAGTTTTAATTGGTTTAATGAGTTAAAACCTCCAAGAATTCTACTTCAGTATTGTAGAAAAAAAGTAAAAACTCGCGAAGAATGGGATAAGATGAACTCTAGAGGAAATTAAACCGGGAAAGTATATGCCTCAGCAATAGTTTTCTTTTTAGTGAAGAACGCATGAAAAAGGTAAATTTTTTCTGCTGCAAATTCTCAAAAGAAAAGAAAAAAGGGTAACAGTTAATGAGTATTTGTTCTATTATGAATATATATAAATTAACTTCATTTTAATTTTAAAATGATTTTAACTAATATTTTGATATAAATTTTAAAAGGATCACAGTTTGACGAAACATTGTATTAGAAATTTAATAATAATCTCTTAAATTGTTACTTCAAATAATATGAAAATTTAATACATTAAAATTTTTCATAATGTAATAAATTTAACAAAATTATAGGAAAAAAAATATATTTAGTTATTTAATTATTATAATAAATGGAGTGTGCATATATATATAATTTTATTATTACAAATACAATATATATTGTTATATAAAACAATATTGACGAAATAAAAAGGAATAGTCAAAAGTCTTTCTTTTCAATAAAGAGAGATTGTAAATACTCATTATAAAAAGATAACGTGCATTCAAATACATTACAGAGGTAGATGTATCGGCTTTTCTTAGGCATTCTCTGTCGAAATCCTCTCAGAAGTTAATAAAGTTCGAAAAAAAACTATGAAATAAAGGCATCATACGTATTGTGCTTCCTCTCAAGATAATATCTATCTTGAGTCAGTTGCACCTTTCCCGAGAAAAGGTTTCTGTTGTACTACTATTACAACCATATACACTCACGAGCAAAATTAAAGAGACTTCGCACATTATGTCGAATTTCTGAAAAATTAATGGACTGATTTTAATCAAATTTTGTTTGAATATTTATTTGACAGAGAAAGAGATGTGTACTATTCAGAAGTCTTTTTATGAACGCATGATTACGTATCAATAAAGCTCACAGTGCAATGATGTCGAAAATTCGCTTTGTGATTTTTCTAACAGAAAATGATTTTAACATTTGTCATGGTTTCCTTTCCCAGCCAGACGGGTCACACAGCAAGATCGGATACTGGACAGAAGGCAGTTGTGGAGTGCCTATGGTAAGCCAACCTCTTTCCTGCAGGAAGCCAGTTTTTATATTCAGGATGGTTCTCGGAGAAGGAAGGCGAGTTGAAATTGTTCTTCCAAGAACGTCCCAGACATCCTCTATAGGGATAAGATCAGGAGATGTGGCCGGAAAATTCATGCGGTGCATATTCTTACTTTTCAGGTAATCGTCGACCAGCCGAGCCCTATGTGGACGAGAATTGTCGTCTTTTAACAGGAACCCAGAACCAACTGTGTCCCTGAAAAGTCGAACATAGGCATCTAAGATCTCCTCTCTATATCTCATAGCAGTCAGAGAACCTTTTTCCTCCACATACAGGGATATGCGTGCGGTAGTCCAACATAATTCCTATCAAAATCACTATACCTCCAAAACTGAACTGGTTCTTTTTTCCTGATGAGGGAGGGATGGTATCGAGTCCCAGGTTATCTTCAAATACTTGTACGTGGAGAAACAGTGTCCAGATTGAATCTCAACTCATGTGTAAAAAGCACCGTGCCACAATGAAGTTTTGTCAAGGCGCATATTATCTACAACGTCCTAAACACGTGCTCCTTTGTGGTGCAGAGAGTGAAACGCAAACAACGGGTCTTCTGACATACAACCCTCTCTCATGAAATCATCTTATAATTGTAGACAGTGAAACTTGGCTTTCAGTGGCAGCAAACAACTCACGTAACAGCTGTGAAACTGTAGCAGTCCAGTGTTGCCGCGCTGAAAGTGCCAAATAACGATCATCATTCGTCATTGTACATCTTGGTTGATCGTATCCAGACCTTCTGGATATGGATCCAGTATCCTGAAAATGTTTCCTCAAATTGTAGAATGCACTGGATTTTACATTTAGTTCTGTTGCCACTTGCGCTTGTGATTGGCCTGCCTTCAAGTCCAACAATTCTCCATCTCATTCCATCATCCATATATTAATGGCTACTCATTTTACCTCATGCCTAATAAAATCTATCCAACTCTTTCAAAAAACACGGCGAATGTCATAGATGAGTGCAAACATACAAATCGCATGCAATCCTTCGCGCTCTTATATTCTCTCCGCAGTCAAAGCTGTGCAGACAAGCTTGTTTACGTATACGTATTCGACTCTGAATATTTGTATAATTCTTCGTCGCGGAATTAGTACCTTAATTTCAATACTTTTTGTACCAGTAGACATAATTTGCAAATACTCTTAATTTTGCACAAGAGTGCTCATAACAAGCCTGAATACTATTCCATTGTGAACACTAAACTAAGCAATGAAATAAAGTTTATGGAAAATCGTTTATTTGCTTGAAGCAAACAAACTATTGTGCTTTCTAATCTAAGATGCTTAAATTATTTTATAGCAAATAAGACAATGAAATAAAAAATAAAACGCCGAAATAAAATAAAATGTAAGTGATATTTTAGTCATGAAATTTTAGGAAGCCGTACATAGTTGGAAAAGCCGTACATAGTCCAAATTGTTCATTTCTATCTCCAATGGACTACACCAATGAACAAATTTACAATTTCAATGAAACTGATTTTTATATTCATATGTTTATTTTTTTGCATTTCATTTGGAATATAATTTCTTTCCGTTTTTAAATTTTTAAATGTAATAAATGAAAGTTATTTTAAAACATGAAATTTTTAATTTCAACACAAGAAAAGAATACGTCTTCTTTTTCGAAAAAATATTCAATCTAGTGATGTTAATGTTTATCAATGTGCTCACAAGCTCAGGTGCTATCTCTCGTCAACAAACAGATGAAGACCTCGCCCTCGTGGTAGTAAAAGCTCCACCATTGATATCTCGCAGTAAGAAAAATATCCTTTCTCAAAATTTTTATTCCGTTCGTCGCGTAATTTCAGAGTTCAACGGTTTGGGCTCGAGGCGCAGTTTCCAAATTAGGCGAAAGACCTGTCCGCCTCCCAATAGTCAGTGGGATTGGTAAGTAGATCGTTTGGACCACAGACGTGGGTTTTGAGGAAACAACATAAAAAAATAGTCAACTGAACTCAAAAAAAATTCAGAAATATTTTGTAGATATTTCAAGGCACACATCTGTATTGTCTGAGACAAATTTTAAGAGTATACCCGCAATTACGATATAACGATCAATATGTGAAACTGAAGATTCGAACCAAATTCAATATGAAAATTTTTAATTATAAATAAAAATCGTTTTGTTTAAGAATCACAATCAGTATCTGTGAACAACGATGTATCTTTGACTATATGTATCACTAAATATTAAACATCTGTTGGAAAATCCAAATGTTAAGATCTGTTGGAAACTTAATAGTATAAAAGATAATTGAAACTCCAGAAAAATAAGTAATTAAATTTGTATTGTACCTTTTTTAAAAAAAAATCGTAATTATTGTTTTCTGCATACAACACTATTCCTGAATAAGTTAACATCAGTAGATATTAAACATCTGTTGGGAAATCTGAATGTTAAGATCTGTTGGAAACTTAATGGTATTAAAGTTCATTGTGGAAACTTATCATTTCAATTGTACAAATGGTACAAATGTATGCAGATAAAAGGGCAGACATTTGACGAAAATGTCTTTTATTTAAAAAGTTAAGAAAAATGTGTTAGAAAATGTTGATTTAAAATATATATTTCGTAAGAAAATTTATTTTTTATCCTTCCTGAATTATATTTCAAAGGTTCTACAAATGCTTTTTATTACCTTTACTTACAAAGAAATTGTGAAGGAATTAAATTTTATATTCATTTTGCGGTACAAGTCTTAAGGATATCTTCATTTCTGAATATTCGATACTAAAATTGACTTCGATGGCAAAACTCCAGAGAAATAAATAATTAAATTTGTATTGTAATTTTTTTAAAAATTGATAATTTTTGGTCTATGTGTACAATAATATTCCTAAAGAAGTTATACGAAAATAAAAAATGTTGTCCAAACTGTGAAACGTTCTATAGCTAATAGTAATAGACATTTACTACTCATTCAACTGATAAAAATATTTTTTTAAAATTTCTTTTCAAACTTGAAAGGGAAATAAAGTATTTTTATAACTAAGAATTTCATGCATTAAATTGTAAGATGACTCTTATACATTCATGTAATTTTACATTGCAATATTAGTTTGTTTTACACTTTTCAAAAATTAAAAAGTTAATTAAATAAATAAAAATGTAACAAAGCTACCTGTAATGGCTTAAATTATGATTAAATTTAAGCATTTCATAAGCAATTATTTCCATTCTCACGCGGAGTATAACTAAAAGAACAAAAAATATTTTAAAATAATGTTAGTAAGTACTTAAATATTTTGTTACTGTAACTGCAACAAAGAAGATTTATAAATATTCATTCAGCAAAGAAGCCACAAATCTCTTTGCTAGCTCACAGTATCCGTTTAAATACTTTAATACTTTTCCTCAAATCATAAATATGAATTATCATATTAAATGCACTGAATTATCATATGTTTTATTCGATAATTCGAAGCATTTCAAAAACATCCAAATGGTTTAAATAACATAAAATGGAGTTCATACTGAAAGTGAGAATCACTGTATTAGTATTAATTCTATTTCGTTTACTGCGAATGAAAATCCATTAAAAAGTGTGATTCTAGTAATTTTTTTATAAGGAATGTTTATATAGAATCTTTACAACTGAAACTTAAAGTCTCGAATAGTTTATAAATTTTTAAAAAAAATGCTAAGTTCTACATCGTATAAGTATGATAAAATATTTTTTTCAAAATTTCTAATTCCATTTTCCATGTTTAATTAAACTGAGCGTAAGATTTGAATAATAAAATCTATTTACTTCATAACTGGCTAATTGTGGAACATGGTTAACTTAATATTAAACAGCAATTAAAATCTTTTGAATAGGTTTATTGCTTCTTATAATTAAATCATTTCAATTATTCGATTTGATTTATCATTATAAAAATTAGAATTAGTGGCTGTAAAAAGGAGCTTGCATTTTTTTTTTTATCACTTTCGTATGATCAAATACGTACGACTGCTTGCTAACCGAGTGACTATAGTAAATAACCGAATAAAAAAGAAACATAAATGCAAATCATGCAAGCCATAGTATTTTCATGAATGATATGTATCGTCATGCATGTATTAATATGTACAATCATCTACTATTGACATTTCTAACAGGAAAGAAACATGAAAACTCATTTTACAAAAAATAATATGCTTAAAACGAAGAAAATTTATCCAAAATTTTCATTTATATTTTCTTTTTTTTTTTGTAAGAGTTCGTTTATAAATGTTGTATATTCATTTTTTCTTGGAGATGGTATGCTGTTTCAAAACTTTTCAAAAGTTCTTATGGCAGCTTTTTCTTAGCAGGTTTTTATTTGACCATATCACCTCATGAATCGTCCTTATCACATCCTGGTCGCCATCATACATTTACCGTTCTTCAGAAACATTTGAATATCATTCTGATTTCATCATTATTGCATTTACTGATTGGTATTATTCTTTTGAGAATTCTTTTTAGACGGTCTTATATCTCAATGTACGACAGCATCCTTTATAAGTGAGGTATGGTCGTTACTGAATATTTTTCAATGGCAAATTACTCAATAAAATGGAAATTGTTCTGTTGTAACAGATTTGTCGTTTATGAAATTATTAATGTTTAAAATAAAAATTGGGTATTTTTAACATGTGCTAACATGTTGTTGCTTTGAGAAAAGGGAGTTAACGAAAATGAGTGGACATAAAATATACAGGAAGTTGGATTCAAAAGATTAATATTATAATAAATTATGATTAAAACAATTACATTTATTTTGCTTAAAGTATATTTACATAACTAATATATTTAATTTAATTAATATATTTAATTTAATTAATAACTAATATATTTAATAACTAATATATTTAATTTAACTGCTTTTATTTTAATATCCGAACAGAATTTTATTGTCTACTTTAATAACTCATCGTTCGCTTTAATTTCTCTCAATATTTAATTTGATAGTTGATTTTTGTATCAGAATAGTTTATATTTATTCTTTTTTTATTAGCATTGGTAACATTTTTATATTTTGGAATATTTTGCTCTCGAAAATAAAAAGGCATCAGGAATTTAAAAATGGATTTTTCTTTTCTTGTTAGTAATTGCTTCTGTAGAGCATGGGGCTCAGAAGTACACTCACTATAAGTTAATATTCATAATTAATAGTTCTAATTTATCGAGAACTCAATGAAAAAGGCAAAAGAAAGGGGAAAAAAAACCACCAACACATGTTAATATGAAATTAACAAAGCCATTTCAATTTCTTTTTTTTCAGACGATTTTAAAAAATTATTTTATTATTAACACTTAAACGAATAGCATTTTAAAACAAATACTCGTCCAGAAAAGTCAATAAATTTATTATACGATTTTAGTGCTACATTCGGACCGCATAAAGTCTCAGCTGTTGGGGTTCATGGTTACTAACCCGCGAGTATTATTATAATTATTATAAATTGAACGATAATACAAATTCTAACTTTGATATGAATTTTCTGCGGTTCATTAATATTCTTTCGATATTATTTTTAATCATTGCGGAAGTCACTTATTCAAAAAATAATAAATAAATAAATCTCTTTATAGCTCTTGAAATTTGACCTGTAAAAAAATAGTTAAATGTGCAGCTAAATTCATTGACCGCAAGACCTTGAAAATAATCTCTTACAAAAAAAAATTCCAAATTGAAACATTTCATTTCCCCAAAAATGGTGATTTATATCCATTCCAAACATTCAAATCCAAAAATGGTAAGCAAAAAGTATTAAAATGGTTGACGTTTTCAGTCCCAAATTTTCAAAGAATGATTCTCGGCTATCCATTTGTTCATCTCCTTTTTGTCGGATTTTGTTCTTGTTTCTTTGTGACAAAAATTACCGTTTGCATTTTACGATAAAGGGACTTGCGGGTTATGTTTCATAAAAGATTCCTATTTTAACCTTGTGGTTATTTTTTGCTCTTTTTTAGCTACACATATATCAATTGACTTATTTCTTTTCCATGTTTCTCATTCCTCTCCTTTGGAGTATAAGTTTAATATTGCAAATTGAAACTTCAAGCATGTTTATACAACGAATTATAATATAGAATGGAAAAAAGAGAGAGAAATTATTGTCTGTTTTATCAGAAAGTCCTGACGTCATCTGGAAAAAAATATTAATCTAAACCTCAAAAAAAAAAAAGAGCCGTTGAAAAACTGTGAGTTAACAGGGTCCGACTGTAATTCCTCAAACGGAAGTGTTGTGAAAGGCATGTGCATATGTGTGTGATTTCATAAACTTCTTTCGTATATTAACAGCAGTTTTATTTTATTCGAGTCTGGGAATTATATTCCCACTACAGCTCACCGTTTAGTGGGGGTGATACACGTTTAGTGGTTGAATCCTCACGTTGGCGTGGTGGGGAAGTTTGAAGAATGAGGTGCTACTACAGGAATCCCCTCATCACTTGATCGAAGCTCGCAATTACGATGAATGTCACCACAGTACTTCAGCCATACAAGCTTAACTTAGTGCAACGTTAATAAACATTCAAATCAATCTATAGTCTGAGCTTCTTTGTCTCACATTATTAATGGTTTTTCTTCAGATCACATTCTATGTGTGGGTTAAAACTTTAAAAGCTTTTTTCTCACATTTTAAAGCGCTGAATTGAGCTGAGATTTTTTTATACACGGTTGTTTCGGATGACAATACAATAACTTAATTATAATCAATAAAAATGTGTTGATAAAAACTAATTATTTAAGTAAATAAATTTTACTCAAAGCTTCTCGTCAACTCGCCAAATCCGTTGTTGAGGTGAAATATTAATTGATTAATAATTAATAATTAATTAAATATTCATTAAAATTATTCAATGAATTGAATTTGACTCAATGTTCCCTTTAGCTCTTAAGATTTAAGGTATAAAAAATTATTTTATTCAAAGTATGACGTTTGAAAGAGAACCCATCTTCAAAAAACTCGTTTTTTACAGGTGTTATTTTGACATTTCGGTGACACATGCGTACATTCGGTTATTCTCATTAAGTCAGAATATGCGAGAAGAAAAGAATCTTTTAGAGGAAACAACGAACCACAAAAAGCAATTATTTTAACTAACAATGGAATAAAAAGAATATTAAGAATAAAAGTGTCAATAAATAAGTAAAAATAAATTAGTGTAATAAAAAGAATAATTTTTGTTATTATTCGATTAATACAAATACCTACAATTGCATTACAAGGCACTTACTACATCTGTATCAAATATTTTTAACTTCCTTTCAGGACCAGATTAACAGTAAGAATGGGAAGTCTCAACCTTAGAGCTTTAGTAAGAATTAATATCCAGACGATATTTTTCTTTCTCTGAATATACTGTTATTACAAGATTAAGAAAGTTTAGAGGAATTGCGAAATATCTAAAAGGCTAGGAATTTCACATATTTTTATGGGATTTATCGGCTTTTACAGTGCATGAAAGATCCTCGCAATTAACCAGAAAATTCTAGCGGAGAAAATCTAATTTTATCATTCTAAGATTCTTTAGTAGTTGAAATAACTTTATTTTGGCAGGAAGCAATTAATACAAATACATAAACCTACAAAACACAAATTCATACAATCGCAGAAAATGTTAATTGTAGCATGACGTTAGCACCTATACTCTTTTCCTACCCTACTCTCCCTGATACACACAGTGGCTCATTTTCAACCTTCTAAAGACTGCTGTAGAAATGCGGAGAAAGATTGCTCTGAAAATCCGGAAAACTAGATGTCTTATGTCACCGAATTCGGCAACTAAGATCAACCCTACCAATTAAACATTACATCCCTGTTTATCCTCAATTTTCCTCGGAAATTATCTTCAACGCTGTAATATAAACGCTTCACAGGGAAGACATCAAACTTTTTACTTAACATACAGTCTGACCGTGAATGGCCCTACTATATTATGGCAAATACGCATGCATTGACTAGATTCTACAAATGCTCAAATATAAGACAGGAGGAATAGTTATTTTGAATCAGATAAAATAGTAGTTATTACATTGAAGGGGGATAATTAAATTAAGAGAAAATCAAATGTGATTTAAAAAAAGATTTTGAGACATTAGTATGAAATTGCAGAACAAATTCATTGTGTCAAAAAAAAAAGTTATCTTAAAAAAATAAGAAAATAATAATTATTATTAAAATGTGGTTTAAAAAACTATAATTTTTATTTTTAATACTATGTAGCTTAAAGTTTTTAAATAATATTTTCAATGAGGGATTTTTTTTTCCACACAAAATTATTATCGATAAAAAAAAAGATAGGTTATTTAACCTTTTTTGTAACCCATCTTCCAACCCTGTTTAACTTTTGTATGTGCTAGTTAGTTGAGGCTGTAGTTGGACTGTATGCTCATGATATCTAACACTTTGTAATAACCTTTTGCGAGAAGGCACGCAGTTATTTTTAAATATGTAATTATATTCATTTATTACAATTTCCTATTTCAGGTTGTCTCATTTTTGGAATAAAAACTGGTAATTTTTTAGTCCATGTTGAAATTCTATATATTTATTGTTTGAAATATGCTTCGAAAAATATATGTAGGAAAAAAAAAATTAACGACTGAAGTCTCTTTTACGGATAATCTTTTCGCGATTTTAAGTGAGAAAAATGAGTGATGTGAATTATTGTAACCATTGATTTTGAGAAACTGATACAAATTAAAAGAGATATTTTAAATATCTTCTTGGCAGAAATTTTGTTGAAATCGATTCTTTAAATTACAAAATATTTTAATCCTATGTTACACTGTATTAGCAAGAACGCAATAAGATTTTGAATGGACAAATACTAACGAAAACCTAATCATAAATTTGCATTAAATAGTTAAAATTTAATAATGAAAGATAAGTTAACATTTCAAGAAATACCTAATATTATAAGCATTCAGAAGATGAATAAAATACCCCGTATATACGTTTTTACATGTACATATTTTAATAATTCGAGATAAAAACCAACGTTTTTATATGGTGGCAAAGTTTATTACAAAAATTATTGAAATATTAGTTAAAACTGGTCACAAATATCTAAATATTGCATTGTTAGGCGGGTAAGAACGGTTCCTAAAATTTCAGAACTCTAGCTTGATGGGAAGTTGGTTAAATTAACGATAGAAAATTTGATGACACACACACTCACTCACACTCACACACACACACACTCACACACACCAAGTGAAATTCAGAAAAACGTTAAAACTAACTAAAATTAATTAATTCATCCGGTAAATTAAATGGTTGGAATGCAGTTTAACCCAACCACCCTTGGCGACAAGAATTATTTGGCGGTATTTTGCCAAATGTGGCTACCCTGTTCCGTTTTACGGACTTAAAGTTCAGCCAAAAAAATCGCCAAGTTTGGTGCCAATTTTTGAAATCGCGCCAAGTGGTTGAAATAAACTGCATTATTAAAGAAAATATTAGTTAAAACTTGTCGCAAACGTCTAAATATTGCATTGTTAGGCGAGTAAGAACGATTCCCAAAGTTTCAGAGCTCTAGCTTGATGGGAAGTTGGTTAAATTAACGATCGAAAATTTGATGACACACACACACACACCAAGTGAAATTCAGAAAAACGTTTTAAAATATGTTTTACATATAAATCAAAGCAAGTGGTAAGATTTATTTAAAAAATGGTTTAAATTGATGAATAAAATAATGTGTCCTATATATATATTTTGCTTAAACACATACATATTTTAAAATATATTTTGCATACGTTTATTTAATATAGGTAAGGTCTATTTAAAATCGGTTTAAATTTCCTGCGCATCCCTATTTTGTTCTGGAATTATACATCTTTGATAATTTCGTAGCATACCGGGAGAAAATTTCTGACTTAATCAAATTATTTAATGAACAGTTAACAAACAATAAAGCTAATAAATATTATTTTGAAAATTTAAATAAAATAGTTCCTTTTAGATTTCACACTCACCTTTTTTTATATTAATTATCTGACATAAATATTATTGCAATTTTAAGAACGATTTAAAATTATTTTACTACACATAGATTGAATATTAAAATAATCGTGTATGTCATCAAATAAAACACATTGTAATAATCCTGTAACTAAGGATCCTTCGTGTAAGAAAATACTGTGTAAAAATAAAGGCTTGAATCTATACCTTCACAAGTGAACGGATCAAAGAGATGAAAAAAGATAAACTGACTGAAATAGAAGTCATCAACTTTATGGCTTCAGAAGAAAGACAAAAAGTTTTTTTAATAAATGTCAAAGAACGGATATTGAAACAGATGTCAAAACGAATGAAGAATGACATTTGATGGCGAAAATGATAAGATCTGTAACACGAGATGTCACGATATATGAAGTGGAACACATCCAAGGTGAGAGGAAGTCGTAGGTGCCACACTTGTGGACATTTGCTGAGTAGTTAACCTAAATAGTGTACTTAGCAATAAAGTTAATGAAATAAAAATAATAATAGCATTTTACATCTGGTTCCGATTTGTTTTGAAAAATCCACTAATTTTTGTATAACTTACGCCTAGAGTTACAGAAAAATTGCGAAAATCTTAAATGAATTTTAAGAGAAAAATAAATTAAAGTTGAATTGTAGAGCATACCACATGTTGTAATCACGTGTTTCCATTTCTGGCACACTTTTAAAAATGGAAAGGTCAGACTTTTCGCATAAAAGAGACATATAAACGTTTTGACTTTCAGAATAGAATAAATTACACCTAATAGGCTTATATTCGTTGCTTAAAATAGCCGATTTTGTAAGATGATCTTTAAGTAGAGTACATGATTAAGTGTTTGTGAAATGAATGTTTATTAATATCGTTCTCTTAGAAGCAACTCGAGGGCTATATATTGGTGACGGACCTCGTATTTTTGAATTCTATCAATTGATGCGTATGAGACCTAAACTGGCACTTTACTCTCCAAACTTCCACACTACATAATGAGATGATTTGAGGCCCCGAAAAATTTAACGTGCGTCAGCCCCGCTACACTGTGTATCTTTATTAGCGTCAGGAATCGAGTCCAGGAAAACAACATCTACTGCGAGTTTACGACCGCAGTCGCAGAACTTGATTAAAAAATAAATTTTTAGGGATTAAAATAATAAAGTATTCACAAGAAAAAGAAATGCCGAACTTTCCTTTTTATGTACAAATAAAAAGCAATAAAAACTAAAGTATTGAAATATGTCCATGAAAACATGAATATAAGCTTAAAAAGTTTTGAAAATCAACCAGTTATGGCTTAATATTTCAAAGCTCATAACTTTTTTCTAATATGTTTTTAATTTCGTAAAAATAATTCGATGCGTGAAGAAATGAACATAAAAATACATAACATACGTTTAAAGTAAAATACACTGCTGGCACTAAAAATGCTACACCAGGAAAGAATGCAAATATTAAAATCTTATTTATAGTACATATACAGTATAAGGAGAGGAAAACTTGATTGAATTAATAAGCTGTTTTGGGTCATACAGAGTCCAGATTTCGGTACCCAGAGATGCTGCTTCTGGCGACAATAACAGCTCTCATCTGAGTAGGCATCAAGAACTTACCTTAAATGACATATACAAGTACGTTATTCAATGCGGCTTCAACTTGTGCTAAAATTCACCAGAAATAGTGAATACCAAATAGTGATTTACCATTATCTCAACAACATATGATCAAATGTTCTCAATGGGCTACAGGTCAGGATAATGTGTTGGCCAAGTCAACAATCAAAGACCAACTGGCCTCGAAGACAGAGTGCGGCCACTGAATTGCAACAGTGTCTGTTCAAAGTACAGGCTGCGCAAATAAGAGATTGCGACGACTACACTCAACAAGTTTGTTAGTGGTCTCTTACATCCGGTCAAGATCCTCATTAAAGACATCTGGACTCGTGTAAAAGGTCAAGCAACGTTTCTGTCTCTCATGAACTTTGATCCACGAACTTTGATCTTTTAGTGTCCGATCTCCTGGGAACGAAACACGCTCCAGCACAAAATGCTACAGTTATGCAGATACCAATTACCGATTTTGTTAATTCAGCTATCTAGCCAAATGAAATGATTATTTCTCGTGGTTTTGGAAGAGTGCCAACCAATTACATTCCACACAAAATTTCCGAATGAGAAAGGACCTCCTATATCTACTAAATGCCTAGCCATGACTGGAATGCTATGTCCGAGAGCATTGTATTATTTTTTCTATTGTGCATCTAGCCCCTAAAATGTCTTATTTGAAAAACAATTGTAAGTTCCGCAAGCACTTTATCTGACTGTAATTCTCTTTAACATTTATATAAATTAATTACAATAAATTAGTGTAAATAGTACTCTAAGTATCCTGTCATTTACCGCAACCTACGCAAACTCAGCATCCAAGAGGGTCCGAGATATTTTGTCTCAAGTTAAGCCACAACAATGGTTTCTGTTCTTACATTCGATGGTTTTAAAGACGTTGTCGCAATGCCAGTGAGAGCACTTGTCCTGAAAAGGAGTTCAGTTCCTAACTCAGGGTACGTGATTTGACTGTATAATGTCGCAAGTGAAAGGGGACGACATGTCTATCCTCTGGGGTGTTGGTCGTCCGGCTGGATGCTCAGTATAGCCCTCCTAGACCTATCCATTCCACATTCGCAAGGCATTCATGGGATTACGACCAACATGATCAGTAATATAGAGGAATAAAGAATCAGAGTCCCAATTGGTCAAAATTCTATAGAATTTAAATATTGATACCTGTAGATAGGGGTTCGTTTTTCACGAAGCAAAACACGAACTTAACGCAAACGACTAACTTTCGAATGTGGTTTCCGAGTGAGAAACCCGAAGGGCAATCTTCCCTATTATACGCACAGAAAATGGCGTTACACCTATCTACGTTGTTCAAAAGTGCTGAAATGCTAATGATTTACATATAACAGGATTTTTTACCTTTCATCAAAATTTGACGTTTGTTGCGTACCGCGTTCATGGTATTGCAACCCCCATATCCCCCCTCCAACGCTTCGGCTATTAGCAATGCCGTAGCGTTGGGGGATGTGCGGTTGCTTCCCCCTTTCGTATAAGGATTGCTGTATGATGAAATTCTTAAACTGATACTTTTTCATTCTGATTTTTTAAAATGTTAATAAATAATTAATATTCGAAACCCCATACTTCACATAAACATTCTTTTGACCTTGAAAATAAGCTTAAAAATTTTAAATTAATTTTGATATATGAGTTGAAGGGACAGAGCAGCCCCTCACCATCCGTTCTCCATTAAAAATTTCAACAGAGAAATGCATCAATTGTGAAATCTCCACATTCGTCCCTCTTGACCTTCAAGTGATATAACTTGTTAAAAGCTCCGTTAGTCCGCTCAGTTTTTTACAGGATATAATTTGGATGGAGAGGCATAAATAAATCGTGACAGTCAAAATTTTATTTATAATAATATTGATTAGTTTTATAACAAGAATAACATACAATTGCTTTGATGGGATATCTTAATTATTATAAAAAAATGAGAAAAAAATGCAATTAAAAATCACGAGCATGATAAAGGGGATGCATTCTGTACCCGTTTTATAAATAGTTATTCAAATAACTACAGTAGTTTAAATAATAAAAAGACTTTTTTACATTTTCATTTCAAAATTGGATGATAAAAATTGTACGCAAACAAATCGAATGCAAACAAAAAAAAATGAGTGAAAACATTGATTCTTTTTTGCGAGAAACCAACATTCTTAGAAAAACAGTGTCAGATAATTTAGATATTAATTTTATAAGAATGTGCTTTTAAAAAATCATTTTGACAGTGATTGAAAAAAAAGTGTCAATTGAAATACATCACTCGAAGGATAGATAAATTAGTTCAATTCTCAGGATGAGCTTACAGCTGCAAGGAAATTTTTCGACAAAAAATTCCCACACCCAGTGACGTAGCCGTGAAGAGAAGGAATGGCAGAGGATTGGAGCATTCGCCACTGAAAACTTAGGAGAAAAAAAATCGCTTCTTTTTTCACTTTAAAAATTATTACAAATTTTTTTTTATTTGAACAATAAACAAATATTTGCGCATTACTAGAAGTTTTTGAAATAAATAAAATAAAATTCATAAGAATTTTGTTAACTGATAATTATATAGGGAGCTTAGATTGTTCAATTTACTATGAGTTTTTCCTTTTTTTTTTTTTTTTTTTTTTTTTTTTTTGTCTTCAAGAAATTAATTTTTTGTTGCAAATTATTAATAATTTATTATTTTCTTTCATGCATGTTTATGTGTAAAGTAAAAATGGTCAAAATCACCAATTCATGGCTTCAGACATTAAAGTTGAGCAACGCGTTCTAATCCTGATTCCACAAAAACAACAATCGTGTGGAATTATGGGGCTGATATTAATCGAATGGATCGATATATTAAAGTTTTCTCGAGTTGTTATGTGGAAGTTAGGAGAGGTAAGTACCAGCTCTGAGGTCCTTTTCAATTGACTGTAGTACTATGAGGGTCCGTTGCCAACAGCTCTTCTAATGATCTAACTGAAGATATAGCATGGGCTATCATCTAAAGATAAATTCAAATGAAGACGGGCGATAAGGTGATAAGGGACTGATGTAAGGGGTAATAAGGTATTAAATATCATGCTTGTTAAAAAATGTTTTCTTGTGAAGAATTGTTATAAATAGTTTATTTTAAAAAAATAATTTTGTTTGGTGGTTGTAATATTAGCAATAAATATCTTTTTCTGTCCAAAGCTGTAACAAAAATTATATTCTTGCCATTGCTTACAAAACATCAAAATAAATTGATACCAAAATTTTAAATTTATTGAATAATCTTCTGACCAGTCTCTTTCATTAAATCTTTTAAAAAGTGTCTATAATTTTTAGTAAAATTTAGCTATTTAAGTTTCGTTTGTATAGACATCTTTTGACTGTCCGATTCGAAATTCCACTTAATACAGCCAATACGCCTCATAATTTTAAATTTTAGTCATATGACGAGTTGACATAAAGTTTACACTTTCCTCAAGACACTACTTCCATGCGAGGACTCGGAACTTCGACATATTTTACACCTCCAGGGTCTAAATTCGGAATTAAGAAAACTGAACCCGCTACCCATTAATTACGAGAACATTATTCTACTAACAAGGATGTCGTGACTCCCGAAATAAGACAGATTGCTCGGAGTGCTTAGTTTTATGTGATTCTATATTAATAATGAAATACTCCTTGGATAAATCGCTAAAAATTCATCTTCTGAAATTCGCTGTCTGAAGTGTATTAAGTTCATTCTGGCACTTCAGAGACTCAGTTGGCGGATTTATACACAAGAGGTGTGACGTATTCCTGTTATACTTCTCGCCTGCCGTCTTAGATGTTACTCTAATCGCAAAATCTAAGTTTCAACTTTTAAGCACACAAAAAAAATTAAATTTCAAAATACAGTTTTATTATATATATATATATATATATGTGTGTGTGTGTGTGTGTGTATCATAGTATACGCTTACCGGAATACGATGCGAGCACATCCTTCACATTTTCAATCATTCCGACAGCGTTTGGTCTTTATCTCAACAAATCAACCAGACGTGCAAAAAGACTTCCGCGCACATCACACCATTACTATAACTTTATTATCCAATTCAAACTCAATCGCTGTTTTATACGACTTGATTATATCTATTCACCCCACTCTTTTAAGTCTTACTAAATTCGTTTAATCCTGCTTCGTTTTATTGGAAACTTAAATATAAATTCAGAAAGAAATTCCAGATGTTAGTCAAGGGGAGTAGCCTATAGTAAGGAGTAGTGAATAGCCTATGTTACAGGATCACCAAATTGATAGTTATATTACACAAAAATATTAATGCTATTTGTTTATCAAAAATACTTTTAAATACCAATAAACAAATGAAAGTATGCAAGTAATTGTTAACAGCTATTCCGTCTTATAAATTTAATAATACTGAAATTGAAGATCAGCTGTAATGATTGTTTCACCAAAAACAGTGAAGTAAAATCAAATTGCTTTTATGATATTAGAAGAGAAAAATAAAGGGTAGAGAAAACTGATTTTTTAAAATTACAAATTAAAGTAAAACTTTGAGGGACTGCAATGACTATAATAATTATTTCATTTGAAAAAGAAAATAAGAGAAAAAATCGTTTACGATTTGAATGAAAAGTACTCTTATCAAATGAAAGAGATGAATCAACTGAAAAATATACAGGATATGCCTGTATGAAATATCAGCATAGACACTCTTTTAAATAGAAAAAAAAAATTTAATATTGGCCAAAATCCAGAACACTATCTGTAGAAGTGCCAAGAAGAAACTCCTGTCGTCGTCATTTCATCAAGCTCGTTTGAGTGAATAGAATCTTTACACATTTAATGAACTTATTACGAAACTGGGCTTAAAACGATAATGGAAAAATGCGGATAGTGAAAACCGGAAATAAAATTAAGCTTTATTTTTTGACATATCTTTATGCACTTTGCCACATATAAAATTTATTCTTTCGAAAGTAATACATTTTTTTCTCTTTCCGTGAATAATCATAATTCTGAAAAAAAAGTAAGGAAAAAATTACGTTTTTTTTTTTCATAAAAATAATGTATAGTTTTATATAATTATGTTCGAATTTTTCTTTTTTTACCAGATCAACTTAATTAATCTTTATCGTGTTATTTATGATAGGAGTAAATAGTTTGTCATTTCTAGTTCTTTTCTTAAATATTTGAGAAACATTTGTCAAACGAGATTTAGATATATCTTTTATTTATCGGTACTTTATAGTGTCATAAATGATTATAACGAGTTGATCGTAATCATAATGATTCGAAGAAAAAGAGCATTAATTAAATGTGATGGGAAATTGAAGATAGAGCTTCATTCTTACTAATTATTATGATTCTATTCAAAACAAGTCACAAGAATTATTTCAAACAAATAGTTATCTGTTGCATAAGGGGAAAAATATAAAAATAAAAGATTAAAGCTCCCGCTTAGCAGCTTTTTAAGTCCCACCAATTAACTGCTAAGTAGAATTTCAAATTATTTTCCCGCCTTCATCTAGTCTGATCTATTTATTTGAATGCATTCAGAACATTTTTTTTTTTTTCAAAAATGTTTCTGTCCAATAGTATTATTTATCCTATTTTAAAAAGTATTTCTAATATATATATTTCAAAAATCTAAGAAAAAACCGGTAGAAAAATTATTAAATTATATTTAAAAGTACTTTAAAAATTAAAGGGAAAAAAAACAGGAAGATATAGAAGCCTACGTTATTTTTAATTTTTTTGAATTTCTTTTATTGTATTCTAAATGATACAATGGTCTAGATTGCGGGAAAAGTAGCGGACTAAACTTCACGGTTGACGAATTTTCGAAATGGCTGCATATATGAGCCCAAAAACCATATGCTTTGAGGTATTATTACTGATTATCATTATTATTATCCTTATTTTCATTTTTTATCACCTTGAAGAATGTAAGAGAAATGTTCATGTGTGATAACAAAACCTCTTCAATATTTTTTCTCAATACATTATGTTTTTTTATTTCTTCACCCATTCATGTATTATTTAAAAAAGTTTACTCTTATAAAATTTATAATTTTGAATATCTCCGTATACCATTGTGAATCTGACAAAGGTTGTTCTATGTATCTATAAGGTACTTTAATTATTTCATATTTCAACCAAATTAACCATTTACATCCGATAGATATCCATAGAACTTGTAAAAAATACACAGGAGTCCTAAATGCCTGATTACGGGTACCGTCGATACCAAGGGAAGTTTGTGTCCTATGGCAAGATGAGATTTTTTTTTGGTCACAAATTAAAACAGAACCATTGACGTATTTTTTGAAAAATTTCTGCAGGAAGTAAGGCTTTGAAAATACTTAATACATCAAGATTTTAATATAAATTAAATTCTTATTTTATTCTAACAAATCCATACACGTCCTTCGTAATTGAAAAAACCAATATCATGTCAGCTATATTTTCGAGTAGAAGCGTTAATTTACTATATTTCCAAAAATCCTGAAACTATCGTAACAAAAAAAAAATGTGAATGGAAAAACATTATTTTCATTCAAGTACGAAACATCGAAAATCTATTTACGAGCGTTCATTTCATTTGTCACTCATAAATCCCTTTTTTCCTGTTGCTTTGATACCTACCTGCGCAGCATCGATTTATTCGACTTAACATTTCATTATCACACACCCCAAGCCTCGTACGCCAATTACGTTAAAAATCGCAGAGAGCATCCGCTGTCTATCTATTCTATCAGATGATCTATTTTTCCTTCTTTTTTTATACTTTTCATTGTTTATCTTTTTTTTCCCTCTCCCTTCCCGACATTAGTATATCAAGGTCGTTTTTCTCAATAAGGGCGTGGAACACGTATTTTCTTTCCCGCCAACGCAGTCTGACGGAAGTGTGACAGTCCTTTATTCATTCATGAAGAAAAGAGCTCGAGCTGTGACGTCACGCCAACGTATTTGGAACGCAAAACGTACTCTTTATTTTTTCCTCTTTGCCGTGTCGAACTCGGCTTTTGCTTTTCCCCCTATGAATGAATGGATGAACGAATGAATGGCAGCTGGACTGAATGAATAATTAGTAGTGGGTCCACTCGACGTAATTTCCGGCCGGACAATTTTAGTGGCCAGCTGCTTTTTACATTTTTTTTTTATTCCACAGGAAAAAATTGTCCACAAAAGGATGTGTTCTAGTACCGGTAATATGCGGATTTTGTTTGCCTGGAATCTAAATTAAAGTGTTTGTGTGTATGACGCGATATATCTGAATAGTTATGGCGCAACTTGGGTTGTGTGACGTCGTTGAGGTAAACGGAAAACAATTTTTTTTTTCTTCTTCTTCAGAAAAAGAATATTCGGAATAATTTCTGCGGTCGGAAATGTGTTCTTTTTTTACAAAAATATAAGACACCACAAATTTATGGTTCTTTTTAAATGCGGTTCTTTTTCAAAGAACTTAATGGATAGTAATTTTGTTTTGAGAAGAAATGTTGAGAAATTTGCAACGAAAATTCTTTCATTAATGACGATTACTAAACATTTGAATAGATGAATCAGTTATTTAGCTTACATATTGTCTGTTATTAAGACTTTGGATAATATTAATGAAATCGGTATGTAGATAAGAATAGGGTGGATCATGAAGGAACCTATTTCTCAACCTACGTTTTTGAATTGTTTTTTTTTTATTTCATATTTCCTTAAGTATTAATTGAAGTACAATAACTAATTTAATTGTTAGAGTATGCAAATGTTAGCTCACCGATACAAAATAAAGCACGTAAAGCCTTTTTTTTTTTTTGTCTCTGCAACAAATGATTTAATACGACGTTAAAAAGATTAGAGGAATTTTTACAATGTGAAAATTTTAAGACTAACTCAACATCTATTTCAAGAAATTCAGTTTGATTTCTACATATTCATCGGAATGTTTGAGTGTAGAATTTTGTATTTTCTTTTCTCTTCGCACATGAAAATATGGCTTTACCATCTCTCTGTGTGTGTGTTTTAATATTAGAATGTATTGATAACAGATCATTGTAGCTCGTGTTGTAACAGCAAATGTTTCCTAAAAATACGAAGAAAACGACATTCAATAATAATAATAATAAAAAAAAAGAGCATATATT
The DNA here is from genome assembly GCA_019974015.1 of Nephila pilipes. NCBI lineage: Eukaryota > Metazoa > Arthropoda > Arachnida > Araneae > Nephilidae > Nephila > Nephila pilipes. The sequence continues at coordinate 167,571 of BMAW01113115.1, forward strand.
TGAATTCGCTCTAAATATTTTACAGAAAGGTAAAACACATGATTTAAACAGTGATGTATATTTCAAAATTATATTCGTTTGCCATGTAGCTTTTAAAAAATAATGTTGTTTATTTATTATTTAGAAATTTTTATTTCAAGCAATTCTATAGTTTATGCTCATTCCGCCATAGAGAAACCAGTTCGGAATCTTTATTTGTTGAAAAGTCGAATCAATAATTTTGGTAAAGCCCACTAGCACAAACATGATATAAAATATGGTCCATTAAAACAGGTAAATTTATTCAAACTAATGCATTATTAATTAAAATTGTTTTGCTACACAAATACGCGGAGGTAATGTTTAAGTTTTATTTACTACTAAAAAATTACCAAGTAACTGGATAAAATTTACTCTACATACTAATTGGTCCTTATGTTTATAATGTTGTAAATTACAGAAATTAATAATTGTTCTGATTTAGGAAGTAGTAGATTGCAGTTGCCCGCATTATGGAGAAGATTGACTGCAATCTGCTGAGTTCTACAATGATGACTTTCAACAGGTCAAGAAACATTGGGAGAAATTTACAACTCTTTATGGTGACTACGTAGCAAAGACTTAAGAATAATAAATAAAAATTAAGTTTATATTTCGGTTATCTAGCTAAAACTTTATGATACCACTGTTGTACATACACACACACACAGACATATATATATATATATAAATTGAAGGGGGTAATCAGTTGCGTAAGCATATACCACACTTTAGATGATATCAGATCAGTAAGTTACAAATTATTCAGGAAAAATTAATATTTTAAATATCAATGTTTATTTACCATTAAAATTACTATTGTGCATGAGAATATCACTCGTTAAAACAGAACAGTATTGAAGTTATTTCAAATATTTACAATATGAATAATACCGCACAACTAAAATGGATACAGTTTGTATCAGAAAGTTATGCTAGTATGGAACATAGTGATGAAGAGCAACTGCCGAATATCCTCTTGGACATGAATGCAAATAAGATTCAAATATCTAGAAAATGGCAAATCTACTGGTGTGAGACGTCTTTTGCTCATCTAGTATCAACTCAGTAGTTTTGGGGTGTCAGCAATGAGAAAAAGAAATCTAGACCAGTCTAGAAGAAAAGGAGGACAGTAGACGAATTACCAGACAGCATTCGGATCAGCAAGGTAAAAACTCTTTTTCCTCTTCCAACTGCTGCACAGGTATAAACACTAACACCGAAGGTGCTTATGCAGAATACTTGCAATTTACATGTAGATATTAGTTGTTCCAACACACCTCCTTATGACAAATTGAAAAAGTGTGAGTGGATCTTGCCCCCTCATGGCATAATGAGAAGGAGGGGAGGCAAGATCCACTTACCACACACACACACACACACACACACATATATATATATATATATATATATATCTGTGTGTGTATATAATTTTTCTCTGGCTTTAAAGGTACTGATGTGAGAGATTAGATACGAAAGTGGTTAAAAAGTACCTTTTTTTGGCGACAAATGGCGTTCCCAAGAAAGTCAGAGTTATCGTTATGTGCAGTCGTCTTTCAAACAGCATCAAAATAAAGTTAAATCTGATTCAGAAGTTAATTTAGAAGCAAACGGATGCCAAATTAAAATCTGTGTGCTGCCACAGCAAGTGGTTGACGGTTATTTATTTATTTGCTTCAATAAGTCAGCGTTTACGTGATCTGGATTACACTATGGAAAACGAGCAACCACATTAAAGTATTGGGTTACTTCCCATAGCGAAGAGCTTGTCCCCTCTGGAACCAGGCCGCTCACATACAACATAACAAATTAGAAATCCTCCAAAACAGTATTATCAAAATGATCGCAAGAGCCAGATGGTCCGTGCGAAATGAAGATATCAGAGATTCTCTTAATATTTTAAAATGTCAACATTAATTCAAATTTAATAACTGAAAATTTCAATAATAATTTAACTAATAACTCACAGCCCTCCATACAAAAAATGAATAACTACAAGTGAACCTATCTAAGTCTCGCAATAATCACGTAAAATCTCCACTTCTGTCCTAACCATTCTAACAGCCAATAGGAAAACTTTTTCCCCAGACCAGAAACACAAACACACTCACAACCTGAGTGGACGCTTTCTGATTGGACAAGCGAAATTCACCCTGTACTCACCCACCCCTCTGATCATTACTTCATTTGTTTCACCATGATTCTACAACTGATTTTGTTATTATAAATTTTACATGATAATTTTTAAAAGTTTTCGCTTAATTTTTTATTATTATTTTAACTGCTTCCTAATTTAAAAATTCAATTTAACTCTCAAGCATCTTCTTATTTTATTTTATATTATTTAATTGATGCAGCATCCAACTTTATCATGGGCAAAACAGGAATATCAGGTTGAACTCATATAGGAGATTAAAGCCCACATCGGGCTAGGTACTCCTCTAAAATTCTCACTACGAACCATAGCGAAGTAAAGTTATGGTGACGGTTTTCTTGGGATGCGATGGATGACATACTCAAAGATTTGAGTGTGACATCCAGCTATCGTTTCCCTTTTTATAAGGACAAATACTACAGGGTTACCACATTTCTCATTCATAATACGGGTATTTTTTGAACAGACCTCGTATTAAGTATTTCTGACAACTTCAGAGTTATAATATTGTAGATGTAGTGGAGTGACTGTAAAGTAAATTTTAAATATAAATAAACATCAGAACTTAAGAATTTACTTAAATGTAGATCAAAATTATGGTGTCACTACTTCGTGAACAAATCAAAACTAAACACTATAACAACTTGATTATACACTCTTTCTATCAAATGAAATCTTATATTTAAGATGGAGCTTTTAATCAAGATCAGTTCTAGAAAAAGAAATTAAAATATAAGGTGAACAGACAATTTTTATTAACTGAAATGTAATACTGCAATGTATACTAGGATTAAAAAATAATTATTTTTTGACCACTCTCACTTCGAAATATCGAAATTAAGCTGCAAAATAATTGTAAAATAATGCGGTGGTATAAAATCGGTATTTAGATCAAATTTATTTTTTAAAACGGAATTCTATTAAAAAAGAGATAAATTATAAAATAAAAGTTTTCAGTGAACATCAGCATGCTTTATAAGAAAAAAAAATATCTTCAGTATAAAAGTATAATGAAATATTGAAAGGTAATCATAAAGTATGAAAGCAAAAAAAAAAAAAAAAAGAGAGAGAGAGAGAGAGGTGTATTCTGAGGATTAAAACTTAAATTCGAATTAACCTGAAAAGAAAGAAGAATTGTTCTCAAAGAAGAAAATAATATTGAGATTTTATGTTTATAATACATACTAATAAAAAGAAAATAATTTTTTGTCCCCCTGTTAAGCTCAGAATTCCTACCGAATTGTTAGAATGTTTATTAGCGTCACATTTGAAAGCAACCCGAGCGCTATAGGCTACGGACCTCGAAATTTTGAACCTCAATCAAGTGTCGAGGACAGCACCTGAGTTGGTGTATCTCCATTTCCACACTTCTGCATTACACAATGTGAGGACTTAAGGCCTCAACAGATTTAATTTGCACTTGCACCACTACAAGACAGATCTTTACTGACGTCAGGATTCGAGCCCACGACTGAATGGAAAGAACATCAGCTGCAAGCTTCCGACCATCATCATTAGGCTACCTATATATATATGTGTGTGTGTGTGTTGTGTGTATGTGTCTGTATATGTGTGTGTGTTGTGTATGTGTCTGTATATGTGTAGTTGTGATGTGTGCTTGTGTATGTGTTCAGTAAGTGTGTGTGCTTGTGTATGTGTCTGTATATGTGGTTGTGTGTATGTGTCTGTATATGTGTGTGTGTGTGAGAGAGAGAGTGTAGGTAGGTAGGTAATTAAGAAGAATAAAAGTCCTTGGCCCTTATTTCTTCAATTTTAAAACATTTTTATTGGTTGATTTTTAAATTTTGCTCGGATTTCACTCCAGACATCGTTTAAAACTTTTAATCACATTTTTAAAAAATTTCCTTCCGTCATTTTTTTTTCAAGCGTACTTTCTGTTGTTTTCATTTTGTTTTATCTTTCCGAATCAGAACAAAGGAACAAATTAAGTAAGCAACCAACCCTGGCAAAAAATGGGAAGCCAATTCTGATAAAACTAAAATTGAAAATAACAAGGCAAACATCTCTGGAATTTCCCAGCATGTTTCATTACATGGGATCGTAGAATGAAATCGGTTTTCATTTGTTTTCTTTTCTTCCTTTTATCCTTCTTTGCGACGGGCTTATTAGACTGTCAACATTAGCGGAGATCACGCCGATCCAATCACCTACAATTCAAAGAAAGACTTAAAACCTAGAGCCAATGTAAACAGATGAAACACAACTTTGTAAGATTTACGTGGACCTTTGCTAGGCTTGTAGCTTTATTTTTCAGAGAAAGGTTTTGATAGAATCAACTGTGAAAAGTTTCATAGAACCTAATCTATAGGACATAATTTTATTACTTTGGCAAAAGTGTGAGGATCTGGTGTTTTCGTGAAAGAAAGTAAATAGTATTTCTGTTCAGGCGGAAAAATATTGAAATAGAAACTCAGTGAATCTATGTAATCTTCAAAAGTTATTTGACTCGCATCTTTTTGTTTCTAAAACTTATATACTTTTAATCTATACTAACACTTATGTTATTTTTAGATAAAAAATTCCGTAATTTCATTTATCTTTTGTTAAGTATATAAACATCATTATTAACACAAAATATTCTTGTCATACGAACTATTAAAGAAATAAGAATTACTAAATAAACAAGTGTGTAAGCTAATACTAAATTACAAAGCAATGTAAAAAAAGTTAAGAAAATTTTAAAAATTAAGCAGAAACTAGTAAAAATGGAATGCTACAGTTATCAAGGCAAAAACTATACACTTACTGAAAGATATATAGCATAATTCAATAAAAGCGAACCAGCAAAGTTAAAATAAGGAGATTCAGCTGAAAATTAAAGAATTAAGTCAAAAAGGAAATAAAGTAATTTAAATTGTTGTATAGTGTAATATGAAACCAATAATAAACAAGAAGTTTATAATAAATATGCACATGTATAAAGCTAATAATAAAATACATAACTATGGCAATGTAAACATTAAATTATATTTAAAATGTAAAACTAAAACTAGTAATTTAAAAATACTTATATTACATTGGTCATTAATGATATAAACATTACTAAAACTTACAAAGCAGAAATCACACGAGAAAAATTAGATAACAAAGTCAAAAATGAATATAAAGCAACATAAAATGCTATATCAGGCTTGGAACTAAGAATGCGGGTTTACACTAGTATTATGGATCCAACATATTCCACTCAGCATAATTATTTTATAATAAAATGGTAGAATGCCAAATGAAAATAAAGGTTAATATTCAACAAAAAAAATTAGCTAAAGAAATTAAAGACAGAAAAATAAACCTAAGGTGTCAAAAATCATTATATACAAATTAAAATGATCCATTAAAATTCAAATATCAAATTCAAATATCAATAAAATCATTTATGCATTTTTCAAAAATATGAAACTTAACACAGAGTTATAAAACTCTTACATACTTCAAACCCATGTTCTTCTACAAAGTCTGCACATCCAAAATAGCGCTTGTTTACAAAACTAACAACTTTTACTACTTGACTGATTTTACGAAATAAAAAAGGATCACAAAGAAAAGAAGAAATTAAAAATCCAACAAATTTTACTGTTATTAAAAAGTCAACAAGGTATATATTATAAAATACATATATTCTAAAGTAATTTTGAAAGCGCTTGAAAACTTCTTATAATTATCATTTTTTAGCGTAGAACATGATGCTAAGTTGTTATTTCTTGCAATATATTTAAAGACAATACTTCTAAAAACTGAAATGTGTATAAAACTAACCTAGAAAGGTACCTTATTAATATGAAATCTAAAAATATTTCTCTCATCATAAATAATACTAAAAATTTCATAATCTATGATTTTCAATTGCATGTCTAAATATTAAATTTCATATTTATTATTTTTTAAAATGCATTTAAGTTTAAAAGATAAAAAAGATAAAATAGATTTATCTTCGGAATGTTCATTATAATTCAAAATACAAAGATAATCTATATACCTGAAAATAATGTATATATATTATAATATTTATATAAATATAAATATAATAACATAACTACAGCTAAAATCAATTAAAAAAATTTAATGTAAAATTAAAACAAGTAAAAAAATATTATTACTAAATTAACATAAATTTAATGCAATTACAAGTTATTTCTTTAAATTCTTGTAAGAAAAATATTAAATAATTCAGAAATACTAATAAGCATGTAAAAAAAACTAATTAAAATACCTAACTATAGCATTATAAAAATGTAGCGATATTTATTAAGTAAATGTAAAACATATAAAGTAAAAATAATGCAATTAATGCCTTGATCTTCATAAACAACAACAACAAAAAAACATAACTAATCCAGTAAGGCATAAATCATATAATATATATCAGATAATAAAGTCAAAAAAAAAAAAATCAAAATGTTGTATCCGGCATTTGGACTGAGAAATGCATGTTTATACTAATATTATGGATCCAACCATCATACTTTATCAATTGCTTTATAGCAAAATGGTAAAAAGTCAAATCAACGCACAAAACCCAATTAAAAGATATGATGCAACCAAAGACATAAAAGAAAAAAAAAATTAAGAAATCAAAACTCATTTTAGCCAAATTAAAGTAATTATTAAAAATTGTCTATAGTTACTTACATTCTTTATTAAATACATATAATTTATATAGAGTTATAAATATTTTACCTTCTTCAAGCGCATGCAATCTAATTAAACAACACATCCAATACTGAGTGAAAATGGTTTTGCCGCCAAACTACATTTGTTTGATTGATTGATTTAATAAAACCATGATCATTTTTACTTATAATTACTAATCTTACTAATTTTTAAAATATTAAATAAACATTTTTATACCAAAAAATGACTATAAAATATATATTCTAAAAAAATTAATGTAATAAGTAAACGTTCTTATGAATAAGTAAACAAAACTCATTTTTTATATAATTAACTTATATAATTTTATAAATTATAACTTTATAAAATTACATATTTATAAAGTAAAACCTAATTATATATATATATATATATATATATATATATATATTATTGAATAGGAATTGATGCTAAGTTATCATTTCACTTAGTATAATTAAAGATAATGCTCTTAAAAATAGAAATATGAAAGCAGCTATTCTAGAAAGGTACTTTATTAATATGAAATTAAAAGCTGTTCCTCTTATAACAATTTCTGATTATTTTACCATCAAAAAGTTTCAATTGAATGTCTAAGTATCTGTTTCATGTTAGCTGTTAATAGTTTGAATTAAATTTAATTATGAAGGATAAGAAATATAAGTTAGTTTCATGGTCAGAAGGATTATTATAATTTTAAATAAGTCGATCACTTACATATCTATAAATAATAAAAATTATTTTTATTATATAATAATGTTTAAAATAATTTTAGTAAATATTCACCAAACTATTACTTGTTGGCTCTCCTTGCGGAATACCTTTCGCTTGTTAAAATTTTTTATCGTTTAGCTTAATATAATTTTCTCTAAGAACAACATTAACTAATGAATTAAATTTTTCATAGGAACTAAAATCATTCATATTATAATTCTTATAAATAATTAATAGTACCTTAACTAGATCAACTATATCTATAGAATTAAAGAGGTCTTTACAATCATAACTATGGGTAATATAAGTATTAACGTTCTTAAGTATTAGAAGAACCTCCTGATGACTTGCAATAAGACTTACAATAATATTTAAATTTAAAAATTTAAATAAAAGTGGCCCTTTTGAATTTTACTTTCAGTAGATATCTTTAAACATATATATTAGATAATTGCGTAAGTTATATAATATATGTCGTAAAAGGTATTAAAAAAATACAAAAGGATCAAAATTACTGAAAATAACACATTTAATAACTTGGAATTAAAACGCTCATGCATATCTTGTATTATTCAATATTTTATTTAAAAAAAAAACGTATATCTAGCACAAAATTAGAAATACTACTGAGATCTCGTGCATATGACGTGCATCACGTGCATCTGACATCATAAATTTTGTAAAATTTATGGACTTTTATTAGAATCCCCATTACGAGTGGGGATTTTATAAACTAACCAACCGGTGAAATTGATAAATATTCAATAATTTAGCACATTTACCAAGTTTAACTGTATATATATATATATATATATATATATATATATATATATATATATAT
>BMAW01113115.1:177789-223902 GCA_019974015.1 Nephila pilipes
TATATATATATATATATATATATATATATATATATATATATATAATGAAATAATCAGTTTTTTTTAAATACATCAAATGTTTGATAGGTTAGATCGTGGGGCTTTGAAGCCTGGCGAGGCCTAAAGCAGTTGCCTCCCCATCTGGGTGGCCTGTTGATATGTATAGTTCGCGTGTGATCCACAGCAAAGTTATTACAAACCTTATTAATCATCTATAACGATTCTGGCACCTTTTACCAATTTAGAACGCAGAATTTAATTTATGTTCTATTTAAACAATCACAACTGTATATATAAATCAAGAAGATATGATTTTAAAAAAAATGTCCATACAGGAAGGTATTTATTTTGAACAATGTTTTTTTCTTTACATTTACACATGATACTTGTATTTTCATATCTGTGTTCAAGTTAAGCATTTTAATTGAGTTAATTAAATTACCATATTGGTCTTGGAGAAATATTCTCAATTTCACGAAATCATTATTACATATATCAGAATGCTTTAAATAAGACTCTAATATATGTACATGTCATTTCAGTCACATCCTAACCACTTTATTATTCTTTATGTCATCTTAAATTAAAAATGAGTTAATCAAATAGATCATCTCTGAAGATGATTAACGTCGTCCATAGCATAAAGGAACAATAGGAAAACAAACACCTCCTCATACACTCACACACACGTCTCTATTAATACCACAGCGTTAATTTCATTTTGTGTCACAGTTGAACGACCGCTTGCGCAGTGCCTCTTCGTACAACAATTGTGTGTCATCTTTACAATGTTTGATTCAGAGTTCCATTAACACCATTGCATATCACCTTCATTTTAAACATTTGTTATTTTCATTTAGTTATACTAGGACAATTTATATAAACTTTTATTTTATGCAACGCTTTAGATTCTCATATTGAAAAATATTGTTCCAAGAGATAACTAAAAAGTGATGTACAAACTATTTTACAAGAAGCTAGAAAAATTATACATTCAACAGAAATTGTAAAATCGCTGAACAAGAATTTCTGATCCAAGAGAACAGGTTACCATTCTCAGTTAACCCTAATCTCTTCTCTTTTTCCCTCTAGTACTATTTTCATAATTAATATAATTTGTTTGCTTAAATAAAGCTTAAAAATCACCGTGTAATAAATAGCAATTATGTTATTTTAGAAAAGAATTTATATTTATACCGAACTTTGGTATTTTTTTTTCTTTTTTTTCTTTTTTCTTTTCTTTTTTTTTTGCTATCTTTTTTTACAACAAAATAATCTAGCTATCGCTAAATAATGATTATTATTTCATACTATTATAAGATGTTATCTCATACTTCTGTAAATTAAATTTTTTTATCATTCCTCTAAAAAGTTATTACTGTCTCATAATTTTATAAAATATCTTATTATAATATCTCATACTTTTATGATTTACTCTAAGATATTTATATATTTTCAGTATAAAATAAATTAATGTTTTTTAATAAATAATCTAGGTTGAAACAGAATATATTAGATTAAAGAAAAAACATTGGTAATAGAAACAATGTAACATAGCGTAATGTAAACGTATGTCACTTGTTTAGGTAGTCTGACCCGTTGTCCCAAAGCACAAGTTCAGGAAGCTGAAATATCCAGTTTTCAGAAAGAGAGCTATCTACTGCAACAATTTCAAAAAAAAAAAAAAAAAGGTACTAATGTACCAATGGAAAGGGTATTTTTTAACAGTAATAAACAATGTAACATAAGGTAATGCAAGGGTAAACAATGTAACAGCGTAATGTAAATGTCTGTCCCGTTTTTAGGTAGTCTGACCCGTTGTCCCAAAGCACAAGTTCGGGAAACCGAAATGTCCAGTTTTCAGAAAGAGAGCTATCTATTGCAACAAATTCAAAAAAAAAAAAAAAAAAAAAAAAAGGTACTAATGTACCAATGGAAAAAGTATTTTCTTTCATGAATAAGTTGTGAAGGAGCAAAAAAAAAAAAAAAATACATTTACAAGCCGCTGCTCGAAAAACTGTTAATTATCAAAACAAATTTTAAGGAATCTAGACAAGAATATCAGACTTATTTGAAAACAACTCCAAATACACCCAAAGAGAAAAGGAATGTTTTCAAAAATAAAAGATCACCTATAAACTATTTATTTTTTCGTGTTATTTCTTGTTATTTTTATTAATAAATAAAAATATGAAGAAATATATGTGATTACTTGAAAACGCATACTAATATCTAAAATTTAATAGATATCCCATTTTGAGGAAAATCAAAACGATTATGTTAATAATTATTATCTTAAAACTAGATGTCCCGTTTTGAGAAAGGGAAAAATACGTAATGGTCATGGTCGCAGATAGCAGCCGACGGTTTTCGTCGAGTCTTGGGTTCCAGCCTTGATGCCACTAAAGACCCGCTGTATGGCCGGGACTGTTGCCCGTTAAATCTGTTGAGACTCACTCGTTGACGTGATGTAGAAATTTGGAAAGGGGGTGCCGGCTCTGGTGTCATTTTCGTCCCATGAACGTGTTTCAAAATTACGAGGTTCGTCGCCAATAGCCCTTGTGTTGCTTCCAGTGCAACGTTAATAAAACCAATCAATCATTTGAGGGGGGAGGGAAATTGTCTCTTAAGCATTGATGCAGAATACTGATTATTTTTCTACTTACTATTTCTAGGAAATCAATGTTTCAATCCATTTTTATATCAATGTCTTTCGCCAAACTTACGAACAGACCAAATGTATCAGGAGATAAAATATTGATCATAATAAAAATAATTCAATGGGAAATTTTAAGACATGAGGAAATCGGAATCTATGCATGAAGAATACTGATAATTTAAGAACTTGTGTTGTAAAAACTCGTCAGTTTCCAAGCAGTGTGTAAAGTAATTTCCAAAGTAGAATGCTCATGTAGAAATTCATTGACATTTTACTTGTTTCATATTCTGAAGCTACAGAATAACATCCATTATAGCAGGTGTCATTACACCACCGTAGAGGAGCACGTACTTAAACAATTAGGAAATTAATAATGTAACTCCGTGCGTGTGAAGCTGTCCTACTCGTTACGTGCAGGTCTTGCAGCACGCAACGTTGGTTGCTGTGTTTAACCTTTTTGAGCAGGTATTCCCCAATGCATATGCATATTTATACCTTTTGTTTTGCAGGATAGATATAAGGCGGATGCATCGTATTCAAAAGATTGGTCCATTCTTGGAAGAAGAGATTTTATCACAAAATAAACCCGATTAAATTTGAAGTAGGCAATACTTCAACTTTATTTTTCAGCACTTATATAAATATATTTATCGCACTGTTTGAAAATTGCTTTTATTTGTACATTGATAAATGGAAACAAGTATATACAAACGAAACACATTTAACTTCGAGAAATAATGTAAAATTTAGGAACCCTAAAATATTTCAGCATTTTGAAATAACATTGGTGAAAAACGAGTTTTTTAAATATGGGTTTTCTTTCAAACTTCCCAATTTGCGTAACGTAATTTTTTTTTATATTTTAAGTTTTAAGATCGAAAGGGAACGTTGATGTCATAAGCGATTACAATTATGAGTAAAATTTAATTCTTTAAATAATTAGTTTTAACCAATTTATTTTTTATTAATTATAATCAAATTATCGTATTGTCATCCTAAGCAATCGTGTATTGAAAATTTCAGTTCAGTTGAGCGCTTTAAAATGTGAGGAAAAAAGACCTTTAAAGTTTTAACCCAGACATAGTTACAATGTGGGTTGAAGAAAATTCATTAAAAAGCGTACATTTCTGTATGACGTATGTTTCTATCAAAAAATAAAACACCATTGGTGTTGAAAATGGAATCCTGAAAGTTCTTAATAAAATGCAATTCGTAATTATAGTAACAAATATCCTTAAAGATTAATTTTCTTTTAAAAAGCTAAATACAATTATTGTAGCTACGACTATTAATATACCTTTTATATTTAATGTAGAAACAAAGACAGGGTTTAATCGGAAAAGGCTTAACAACATTCCATTTTTTTTCCTTCCCATTCCTCTTTTTCACTACTTGAATAAGGATTGTACAAATGAATATGATCGAAAATATTTGTTTTCTAGTTATCTTTTCATTCTTAGTTTAAACTTGCTAATTAAACTTGGAACGTTACGCATATTCAGCCAAAACAACTAACTAGATGGTCCGGCGTGAGTTGGAACAGATGGCTAGCATATAAAAGCATAGTTAAATATATGAATAATATGAAATTAAGTCACCGATTGTTGCCTTTATTACTATTTATGAAATTGTACTGTATTGGAACAAATTCAAAATCTTCGCCCCTGCAAGTCACTTTAGAAGTTAATTCAAAGAAGAATATGTTATAAAATATCAGATATTCTATTAATTTCATTTTATAGAATTATTTTATGTTACCTTCATTATCCTAAAACATTTTAACACTATTGTTCTTCCATTGGTTTTGATTTTGTTGTTTTTGCAATGACGTGAGAATGTTATTACTTTAATACTGTCGGTATCTGTTGATTTGACTTTATTAATTTTGTTTTTGAATTAACTTACTAACGTTTGTGGAACTTTGAAATAAATATTTCAAAAAAAAAAAAAAAATATCGGATATGTTTCCCTTTTGCAGACAGGAAACTGGAACGGAAGGACAACTAGCGGATCTTTCCGGGCGGAAAATTGCGAGTGCCGTTAAAAACCGCAGAACTAAACTTAATTGTTTTCACTAACGTCAAACAAAAGCTGTACAGCGAACTATCGTTGTAATTTTGAAACTTGATGAACAGAAGTAATGCTTTACACCCCTAGCTTCCACTCTAGGTCATGTTCCAGTCAACAAGGAGAGCATCCTTTGCATTATAGACTTCAATGCAATAATTGAATCTCCTGACTTTCCAGCCTTTGGAAACCGACTTCGTCACTTGGCAACAGTCGAGGTTGTTATCATAGATATTATGCAAATATTGTTACGTTTTGTCGGAACTCGAATATTCCTTTCGAACTTTTCTCAAAAATAGTAAAATAATCATCAGTTACTTAAATTTTCTTATATTTTGAAGACAGAATTGCTTTAAAAATATTTAAAATAAGTGACTTCCTAAACTTACTAATTTAAAAACCCTTTCCTCATCAACAGCTTACAGATTTTCATTTTTATTTCATTTCCCAATCTTCTCGTACATGTTACGTCCATCTAAATCTATTATATTTCTTTATCTGCATTAAATCTTTCAATTACTTTGATTTGACCTCTGTATTTATTTCTTCAATAAGTCAGCTTATATCATGCTCTCCTCGACATATTTTTTCTGTTTCTTTCATAATGTTCCGTTCGTATGGTTCAAGGCTTATTATTGTTTCCTTGCCTTTTTATGTTACATTCTTTCATAACCCTTCGCCTAAATACCTTGGTGTTTTATATTTCTCTCTAACAGTTTTCCTTATCACTAAACTGTCTGCCGTTTCTTGCTCAATAAATATTATCTAATATGTTCAAGAAATGCTGATATAAACTTGGTATTTCGATTTCATTACATGCATTTTATGTTTTTTGCATAACATTTTCATATTTCTACACAGAAAAAAAATTATATTTTTTAACAAAACCCTATTGTTTTTGATAATTTGTTTTTCAACAGTTGAAAACGCAATAAAGAATCATAAATAACTAGGAAATATAATGCCTTAACTTACTTGCAAATTGTTTAAAGGAATAGTTCTCAAATTGTGATATGTATATCCGAAAGAAACATTATAACATTAAAGATATAAATTATGCTATTATATAAACAATAAATAAATAACACTTCTTGGCCATTATTTCAATCAATGATTGTGATCAATAATTAAACATATACTGGACTCATAACTAATAATTTTCGGAAAACTGTTTTTGGTTCCTATTGTTTTTGATAAGTCAAATGCTTATATCTTCGGTGAAAAATTATGAAAGTTGTAAAATTACTACCAAACATACAAAAGTGTATTTTCTGTCAGACTTTGTCATCAAAAAATTAGAGACCAAATACTGGGAACAACTCTTTCACTATTTTTCTCTAACATTTATCAGAATCGACAGTATATACGGTCCCTTTTATTAAGAAGGGAAAATAAATCCTAAATGTTTTTTTTCTTTTTTTTCGAATTTATAAAAAAAAATATTACGCGGACCCGATTAAAAATATTTAATAACTACAAAATTTGCTATATTGAAAAAGATATGTACTATTTATAGAGTTATATAGATATATGTTCGAGTTCCATCATTAAAAAATAAATAGCGTAGAGGAAAATTTCCTTTATAGCAAAGATAATCAACACTTTAACATATATTCCTTCGACAGTGTTTGACACAAATTTTACTTACGTAAGGTGTAAGATATGCTTTCATATTCGAAATTTATTTACTGTCGTTTACATATGTTCATATAAAATGAGTTTTGAATTCAAAATTTTTTTTTTTTCTGTGTAGAATAGAAATGAAAGCGTTTCTGAGAATGTTTTTCAAGAAAAATTCGGGAAAAAATTATTGTTTAATTCCTACGTTCTATTCCCAGGACTGCTTTGGTACTTCAATCAAACTATATATAGTTATACATGCGACTGTAGAAATATCACTCTTATAAGGACTAAATACAGATAATTAGCACATCATTGTTCAAACAATCTATTTATAACGAATTATCTATTTTATTACATGATGCAATACAAATCTATCAAAGATTTGATCTGACTGTCGTTTAAACTTGTTTAATGAATAAGGTTGGAAAACAATTGCTGGTAATTTATTCAAGACATGTTGTCTTATTATGAATTGAAATAATACTATTCATAGCAGCATCAAAAGTTATGCAGAATAGTTTTTTATGAAAGGGATTATTATCTAAACTAAGATTATAAGATATCTCTTATATATATATATATATATATATATATATATATATATATATATATATATATATATATATATATATATATACCCGATTTTATAGATGCTATGAAAATCTATAATATCTAAATATCTTATAAATTTTTAAACATATTTAAAGCAGATTCTTTTATCTCAACGCGACATCATAAATATCGATATTTTTTTTAAAATTAATGAATGGCTGAATTTTCATTTCATGGAAAAGCACATTTATACTGTTTCAGTTTCTTACTTCCCTAATTTTTGTAATCTTTTTTACTTTGCGATTAAGATGATATAAATGAATATAACGATTATCGCTTCTTTTAACCTTTTTATTTCGTGATCGGATTTTTTTTTTCAATGTACTGGAGTACGCGATCTAGTACATAATTCAAAATTATTTGGAGAAGAGATTAAAATATTTTATAAACTTAACAAACGTTCAATTATTAGACAAAAAAAAAAAAAAAACCATTGAATAACAAACATGCTAATATTATTATAATGCTTTACTTTTTCTCACATTTATATTATCATTTCTCACATATATATTACCTTCATAGATAAATTGTATTCAACAAGAATAAAAATTGGCAATACATCCATTTTTGTTGAATAAAACTATTATTTTTTCATTGAACAGAGAGCATGAAATACATAATTTGAAAAGAAATGATTTTTCAATAGATTTCCAACAGAAATTAATCTTACATTTTAACCTAACACTCTTTCTTCATAATCCATGATTTAAATATCGCTTATACCGAAATCACAAAAAAAAAAAAACACATACAAGTGCTATTCAACGATTTGAATAGCCTATTCCACAAAATCATTCAATTATTTTTATTTCCATGGTTAAGCTTTAGTAAATAAAAAAGACAATTATTTATTATTTCGAACATTTTTCCTAATATATTACATTTTACGTAACATTAAAATGCAATAAAATTAGTAGATCTATATTATTTTAAAAAATTAGTTTCATTTTACAGCATTCCAGATGAAAACTGTTATGTCATTTGATGTTTCTATAATGCCATTTTAAACAAACACGTAATCATTATATTCTCATTTGCAAGTCTTCAATGAGGTTTATTTTTTTAAAAAATCATTACTAAAAAAATAACACAGAAAAAAAGCGTCTTTTGCTGCTGAAAACTGCACCTTTGCACATTCCCCCAAACATCCCGTAAATACTACAACCCATCGGGAGAGGACGGAAGTAAGCCACCTCACCTGTCCTCCTCTTCCGGAGGAAGCGTCATTTCCGTTTCCGGCCAACAGGCGGACGAGCATTCTCCGTCGCTGTTGTACGCCTCAATCGGAAGACTTAGGTTCTCGTACATGGGATACACCAGCTGTGAAGAGAAAAAAATGAAACAATGTGATTAGTGGCTTTGATTAAATCGCCTCTTTCGAGGAACATCGTATTATGCAATTAAATAATATGCACTTTCCGTTCTTCCTACCCCTTAAATTAATTCGCCGAAATTCCATATCAGTACGAACGTATCTTCTACCAAGCATAAATTCTATGAAGGAAAAGGGATTAAAAAAAGAAAATGGCTCTCAGAATATTGTTTCGGTTTCGTTATATATTTTTTTTGATTGATAGTTTTGTAACTTGAATTTGAAATGACTTTTAGCAGTTTTAAATAATTTAACTAGAAAGTAATTGTTTGTGCTCTTATGTTATTTTTAGAAGTAAAAAATTTTAACCAAAATTTACTCTAAATGGAAATAAATATTACTAAGATTTTTTCAGATACAGTATTAAGAACTAATATTTCAAACAAAATCTAATTACTTCACTTGGAATAGGAATGTATGTAACACTAACTTAGAAACATTTCTTTAAAAACTAAGTTCATAAAATATTTATTATAAAAATTCCTTTTTAGCCACCTAAAGGGCTATTGTTTTAGGTGGATCTCTTTTGGCGTACTAGATCACTTTTCAATTTCTTATCGATTGCTTCAATTTCAATTACATTAGCATTAAATATATTCAATTTCATAATTTATCGTTTTCTTTAATTTTAATATCAGAAAAATTTACTATTGTCCATTCTTCGATATTTCATCGTTTGCTTAATTTTTTTATATATAAATAATTTACTAATAATTATTCAGAAACAGCGCATCTTGGGTAGCTAAATCTGTTCTTTGCAAAACTTTGCATAGAACTTTTTATTAAATTTGTTTCAGTTTGTTTTCTGCATGGTTAAATTATGATATTGAAGCTACGCAGTTAGGAAGTATGCTAAAGATCAATTTTAAAGACACATATCATATTCATCTTTAATTAAGAAGGAAAATACAGAAGGCAGTTTCGGTTTTGATGATTCGATTTGCAAGGAACTCGTTTAATCTCTTATGTAAAGATGGTCTCCGTCGCGTCTGGGGCTCGAGTCCTGCTTCCATCATGTAGCAGGAATAATGCATGTTATATCAACTGGGGCTCAAAGTCCTCATAATAGCATGGTGTAAAAGTCAGAAGAGGGGAGTGCCTGCTAAGATGAGTAGCTAAGCTTGACACTTGTTTATGGCTCAAAATTACAAGATCCGTCATCAACAGCCCTCGTGTTGCTTGTAAGAACGACGGGAAAAATCAATCAATCACCGACTCATTTTTAAAGTTATTTAAATATTTTGCAATTAAATGGGAAGAACAATTAAAGAAATGAAAATAAAAGAAAATTCAGTTTATTTTCCACACTGTATAGTACATTTTTTGTTCTACAAAAGTTAAAACAAAATAAGAATAATTTGAATTAAAGAATTATAAAAACAATTAAATAATTTGAAGATTATGAGGGGAAAAATACATCATAGTTGTTTTAAAATGCCTTTAAGATGTGCTTTTTTATTTTTAAAAATAATTCTTTGTTTAATATAAATGTATAAACTAAGAAAAAAAATATGTTGGTTAAAAATTAACTTTAATTTTATGGGATTAGAAATTTCAAGATAAAACTTTTTTTTAAAACAAACTATTTGAGAGACAAATCTTTACGCATTGCATAGAATAAACAAAAGAAAGGACTATCAATTCATTCTAAAAATCTAAAAGTTAGAAACAATTATTAAATTTTTTTTATTTAAGATATTCTAAATCTACCAAATTAAAATATTTGGTTTCCATTGTTTTCAAAGATAGAGAGAGGGGAAAAAAAGAAATATATTTTTTAAATAGTTATTTATTAAAAGTTTGTAGACCTCTCTGCAAATTTTTTATACAGTTCAATAACAAATTGATTTTTTGTAGCAGAACTTTAATGTCATGTGTATATTTATTTAACCAAATTCTTGGCTGACTGCAAATATGATATATGCACACATTTTCTAATTTCCTTTGAAATAATTTTGCTCTACTTAAGCAATATTATTACTAAAATTTAGATGCACTTTTTAAAATGTTTAATTTATCATTAGTTTATGATTCATTCTATTAAAAACTAAATTCAAATTAATCAAGTTTAAAATCAGAATTATTCGAACATAAAAATAAAAAAAAAAATATTGTATCATGTTATCCAAATTTTCTGTCCCGCTAAAAGAAAGAAAAGAAAAGAAATATATCATAGTTGTCAAGTAAAATTTCCAAAACTGCGATAAAATGTACGCAAGAACAAAATAAAAAAAATATATACCGATGAATTGCACTAGTTCTAGATAAGAGATAGCAAAACCGACTGACAACTTCCGCTTGTCTTGGAATACACAGCGATCGTCCTTGAAAGCAGCGAATTCTCGAATTTTACGACGTGACGTACAAAACAGATGTTCGTTCATCGAAAAGGTATTTCCAACGCAATAACAAACCTCTGGGAAAAAAATTTGTTGTTTTAGCGTATATGAAGAACTAATTAACATTTACGTTTTTTGTTTGTTTCAATAGTTGAATGATTATCATCCATTTTTGGAATTAAAAAAGTTTTCAATGAGTTTTTAAATATTTTAGGT
This sequence comes from Nephila pilipes, assembly GCA_019974015.1. Taxonomy (NCBI): domain Eukaryota; kingdom Metazoa; phylum Arthropoda; class Arachnida; order Araneae; family Nephilidae; genus Nephila; species Nephila pilipes. The sequence continues at coordinate 188,678 of BMAW01113115.1, forward strand.
AGAAAAACTAATTAAAATAACTGGGTGGGAAAAAATTTTCCTTTTTAACTCTTAAATATTGTATGTTAAGTTATTTAAAAATTTAAATATTTCATTTGTTTATTCTTATATCACGACGATACAATTTTGTTATTTTAATGAATTGATTTGCTATTAATTTGATTTGCTTAATTCGTAACTTAGTAATTTAATTTATGTACCATTTACATTTTATACATTTTCAACTAAAACAACATCACATGACATTTTTTTTTAATCGCATGTTTTAAAACAGCGTTCGTCTAAAGACTCAGAGCATCAAACTCAGAATATACACAGTTATTCGAAATGATTCCTTCAAAGTGCTTATTTACAAATATAAACGACACAGAATGATAATTAATACATGAATGCAAAGGGAAATTATAGAAATTTTTCTTACAAGCATTCGATATAGCTTCCTTAGTTACACAATAGTTTCAATTCGATACGTAAATTCCTGCCAAACACGCTGTAAAGTGTTAGTGGTAATTGATTGAACAGCAGCAGAAATCTGTTGTTTGAATTTTTGAAAATATAGAGTTTTGAAAACGGATGAATCATTTTGAATAATGAATTTTGATATTGAAAAAATATCCCAATTCTTAAAAAAGTATTTACGGTTATAATATATGTATCTATTAACCATACTGCGTCCTTAAATTTTTGAATATTTTATAAATTCGTCATCTTTTTTCTTTACTTTATCAGAAGCTCAACTTTACTTTTTAAGAGGCTGATTAACTTTTCTATGTAAGAGGCAAAGTATGGAACATAATTCACACAGGGAAAAATGGATTAATTCAAGAAGAATCCATTTCTTAGAATAAATCAGAATGAACTATTAAAGTGGAAGCATTTTTCAATTGAAAAAAAGAAAAGAAAAAGAACAGTGCCAATTGTATGACTTATTCTTAATATTAGGCGAAAATAGCCCTAAATTAAAAGAACTATTTTAATTCTGTATAAAAGCTACTATACTCCTTAGTTTTCACTTTCTGTTAGTAAAATTACTCCTATCTCATCACCAACAATTCCAATGCCGACATCAAATAAACTTTCGAAATTAAAAACATGGAAATTTAAGATGCTATAAATTTATAGATTCTCCTGATTCTAGACGCTTATAATTAATAATACTACTGATTAAAGAAAATATTTAACAAATACCGTGTTACGCAATAAACGCATTATTATTTAGAATCAATTCTTTCGAACTAACAACAAACTGACAGGAATAGAATGAAGGTTGCAAACGACAGCTTGGTGACCCAGTTTTCTGTATCCAAACGATTTTCTGGAAAAGTACGATAAGAACTCTTCTCAACTCAACCATGTTACGTAAAACTTTTAGTAATGGAATTCTTGCTTTTGCCAACTTTGAAACCGTCCGGAAGAAATGCACGTTGGATTATAATGAGCAGCAGATCTCTTCCACTATTCTCGCCTTTTAAAAATCGATTCGAGAAAGCCTGCCATTTTTCTTCTATCTTTTTGGGAAAGAATGTGTGAAAGATGAGCATTGAATTTATGAAGGTTGCTGGGATAACTGACATTGTTAGGAAATTCGTTGAGAATTCGGGTAAGAATTATTCTAGAAGTTCTACGATATAAATCTTTCGAATTAGAAGCATTTTCAAGAATTTCTATTTGTGGATAATTCTTCATTTTTGTATTTTTAAAGTATTGTGTGGACATAAACATTTCCTTCACATTAAATAATTATAAAAAACAAATATTTTTTTGAAGTTAAGATTTCATTACCACATAAATCGACGGAAATTTTATAAATTTTTATTTAAATCAGAAACGTTTTAACATCAGAACAATTTTAATCATAAATAATTATGAGTAAATACTCTCAAATAACGTAAATTTTGGGAGATTATGAATAAAAGGTGATTCACATACGAAAATAATTTTACTGTATTTGTCATGGTTTTATTTAATTTTCTAATCTTCGCAAATGATTATTGGAGTTAGGAAGGTAAAATTAAATAATTATGTCCGGTGTGTAAAAGGTTTAACTTCAATCTACACTTTATTTTGTTTTTATGTTGAGCTTTAGATAGTTTCGAAAACTGAAAAGTTAATTTACGAATCTGTGGATGAAAGTAGCGCAATGGTTTTATTCAATGGCGTAGTTAGCCGTTAGTGGAGCCCTATATCAAAATTTCTTGGAAGTTCTTTTTTGGAAAATAAATAAAAACTCTCGCATTATTAAAATATGGTTGAAAAAGTCAAAAACAAGTGTTTATAAGCGTGTCTGTTAAAAAACTTCATAACTTAAAAACTATCCTAGTTTGTGTTAAATAGGTACTTTTTTGTTGCAAACGTTTCTATTTTTCATCTATAGCTGAGGATAATTTTAGTTTCTCAAGTTCTGTTTTTATGGCCAATTTTCATAAGGCCGATAGCTGTTCTTGCCCCATAGAAGTTCTAAGATGATTTTTTTTTTTTTTTTTTTTATCAAGGTTTAGCATAGAAAAGCTTTTTTCAGTTGTTGCACTTGTAACTGGGAGGGTCAAAAATAGTAAGTATGCTATTACAACATCTGGAAAAATGGATGTGAGGCTATTGCAATTTATCAAACAAAATTCTGCGTGCTGCTTGATGGAGTGAATTTTATGAATTTCAGATTTCAAACAAAAAAGCAATTAATTGTTCATCTGTTATGTCATTATCATATTTACTAGTCCATTTTGCATCTTCCCTTTTTATTATCTCGTTTGAAAAGGTTAAGAGTTTATCCAGTTGAAAGACATATAACTCAAATTACTGACATTCTGAATTGACATTGAAATACTATTCCGGATTTGAAATACTCTCATCTTCAGATAATTCGTCAAAAAAGTGCTTTGTTCTCGTTCATTTTACATTTCTTAAAACAGGTGTTACATCCCACTCTTTCGCTACATCTTTGGGCTCGTTTGGCACACCTTAGAATGAATTTTGATTTCGTATTTCTACCAATCTTCTCAGAAGATTATTAAAAAAAAACACCCGCATTTTGTAATTTTTTTTTTCATTCTGTAAGGTTTTAGAAACTGGGTCGATGATTTCAAATAGTCAAGGGGAAAAAAAGGGGGCCAAACATTATAAAATCATAGCTCTCTAACATATTAATTATACTTATTCATTCACCACGCTTTTTTTTTTTTTTTTTTTTTATCATTAAATTAAGTTGATATAAATCTTTCATTATTACTGAATATATTTTTTCTTACACCTAATAAAGCGTCGTTTCTTGATGGTCATATAGTAGAGTACACTTTTTAAGGAATTAAAAATAAAAAACTTTTCATATAAATCATTTCTTGACACTGTCCTGCGTTTTATACGATTTAAAAAAAAAATGTATTTTTTCTAAGTTTTGGAAAAATTATGACACTTATCGAAGGTGTTCCACACACACGCACACGCAAACAAATAGAGACAGAGAAAGCATAATTTAAAATTAAATTTAATGAGTATACTACACAGTGAACATAACTGGCTGGTGGTTTGATTTTATTAACGTCGCACTAGAAGCAACACGAGGGCTATATATTTGCTACCGCCCTTGTGATTTTTAGCCTCGGTCAAGTGACGAGGACTATATCTAAGCTGGCACTTCCCTTTCCAAACTTCTACACCACGCCACCGGGAATTCTTTGATCCTCGATAGATTTAACGTGCATCAGTCTCAGCCACACGGTAGGTCTTTTGTAGCATCAAGACTCAAAACCACGAATCAACGAAAACCGCCGGCTATGATCAGTACCACTAGGGTACAGCGGCCACGAACATAACTGGCATTATACAAAATAATATAAAGCTACTCACAGATTATCTAAAAGTTACTTCGACAGTGTGTGGTGGGGTGTTTGATTATTCATTCCTTTGGGCTTTCCTGTCAATAAGACTATGGGTAATATTTTACGATTTTTTGCACATACAGGCTGGAACCCCTGTAGCTCGGGGACCCGGGATCAATGATATGGGATCAACGATACAGCGGTAGCTACACCGTTAGTTTTATTTCTTTATAGAAGATGAAAATCACTCAGCACATAAAATAAAAAATCGGCGATGAATTTCGTAAACAATGGGTTTCTGAAGGATATCAATTCTATTTTGAAGGTAGCGATTTATATTAAAGTTCAAGCTTGAGAAAAACTCAGAGCTCACATAACTGAGCAATGTAATAAAGATAAGATTAATATTTCAATTCAAGTAAGACAATTTATATATAATTAAGTAACATGATATAATATCATATTTTACAAACACAAAAATTTACAGTATCCAAACATATACCTTTTTAAAGTGTTGGTTTTTTAATGTCGACATTTTTTCCCCCTTTTAATATCAAAAATTACTGAAAAAAACAAATTTAATCAACATAATTCTGAAGAGTTTTTAAAAAGTTTGAAAATCAAAGAAATGTTCTCACTCAGAGAAATTATAATTTTTTTTTTTCGAAATGAAAGTATTATTTTGAAAGAGTCCCATTCAAAAGAGTCGATAGCTTTCTCTCAATAATTTTTCGAGCCTTCTTTTTGCTGTATACACTGAAGTGAGAGCGTGAAAACGTTAATTCTAGTAACAGTCCAAACATTTAAAAAACGAATATCAGGATTCTAAATATTATTGTCGATAAATCTAGTAATTTTACAACCAGACGGATAGCGGATTCTTATAAATTTTAGATCGAGTTATGATTTAGGCGCAATTAAATTTAGCTAATAGTAGTAGCTTCCATCATTTAGAACAGGAATATTTTGTAGAATAAAGACCAGAAACCAAGATTCGATCCGAATGTCACCATGAAACTCTCGACCTAAACCAGTGGGTTTCCTCTCTCACCCTCAAAAATTGAAAAAAACATGTTTAGCTAATCACGCATTATTGTGTTTCAATTCTCATTTTTAAGAACGTTAGATTTTCAAGCAATTTTCATTTACAAATAAATCGAAACCGCAAAGACGCCGAAAAGAAAGCATTTCCTATTCGTCCTGTTATTAGAACCGGAAAAAATAGCTTTTACTTTCAGTTTGCCTTAGCTTTGGGCTTAGGTAGGAACCGACGGAAGCAATATCGCTGCCTGATAAGTCTAAATGAGATTATATTGGACGAAAGGGTGGAAGGGCTTTTTTATTAGTGTCAAGTCCAAGGCCTACGAATGTTGTGATAATTGCGCAATAGCACAATAGATGGCGCTCGTTTATTTTCTGAAGAATGATGCTTCGGAATAATCGACTTTTTATGCGTCTTTGTGTTATTATGGCACCCTATGGGAACATTGGATACAGAAATTTAATAACTACAACAAGGATGACCTTACGTTCATTTTGTTGTACCTGATTGACGAACATTGAAAGTGACGGGGAAAATATTGTTAATTAATTCAAATAATCATTAGTTATTTTTAAATTAGTTGTTAAAAACACCATTAAAACTACATATTCCACTAAAATTTATGATTTGATGCTATGACTGAGACGAATGTAAATTTGTTATTTGAATTGTTGAAATCAATAACGAAGACTTTTCAAAATTGAAATAATAATAACAACATTCTTTAAAAAAAGGGGAGAATTTTGGTGGGAAAAAAAAATCAAAGGGATAGAAAGAAAAATTTCTTTCTTTGTTTGCTACATTTTACGAAATTATTTAGCCCCTCCCAATCATGTTTATTTTATATTTTATTAAAATATATATCTACTTATGAAATTGATCATAATACTTACATGAATGATGGTCAAAAAATGAGGGGGGGGGGGAAAGCAAGATAAAAATAAAAATAAATTTATATAATCGATTATTATGAAAGAGAATTGTATCTTCACAAATTTCCTTAATTAAAATAAACATTCTTTATCAGTATTTCACTGTAAAGTACACTAAGAAAAATTTGTTTTACTTTTTGTGTGCCACGTACGACGTGTCGCTTCTTCTATTAGCTGTCAACAAAACTCCTTATAATATCCTCGAGAAATTTCATCAAAATGCACAAAACTGAATGCATTATTTCGTACACAAAATAAAATATGGGTATCCAGTTATCTTAAAGAAACAGGAACTTATTATTTTTCATGAAAAATACGATGGTTAAATTTGCCACGATTGCACACTAATTGAAACATATTCGATAAGCAAGGACTTCATCAAAAATTAAGATGATTTCCTGTTCTAAAATTTTATGGCAAGCGTCAGGTATTTGTTGCTTTTAAATTTTTTCAAAGGACGTTAGAAATAACATAAAAAGATTTTTTTTTTAAAAAAAAAATGCTATAAATGTATATGTAGAGTACTGGAAAGATAAAAATCTAAAATTTATTTATTAATTATAAACACCTTATCTCTATACGAGCTTTAATTTTTTTTTTTCATCATAATTATTCTTACTTTTTTTTAAATGGAACTGATACAGTATAATATGTATAATTATTCATAAATCTTTCATTGTAAAGTAATTATTATATGACAATAGATTACGTATAATTTAATCTTATTGGAATTAATGCAATTAAATTGTGCTACGTACTTTTGTCAAATATGTGTAGTTAATTTGTATACAATAAAATTATTATTACTACAAATTAAAAAACGAGTCTTCGAGTAAAATTTTTTTTTCCTTGTACGCCTCTTGATAAATTATCTCATTCGAACTTTGTATTGGTCCCCGACTTCCTTATATCGATTTGTTTGGTTTTTAAAATAGTGGTTAATTAACAGAAACACGCAATATAAAACTTAATGCGTGCGAAATTTACGTCGATCACATTTTTCCCTTTGTTTTCATTGTACCCAAGACCTTTTCAGGAAACTTTGTAACACGTAATGCTGTTATCAATCATGATATTTGATCAACTTTGAAACATCTTTGAAAACTGTTTGTTTGAAAATATTGTACAATGTTGCACATATATGTACACAAATTATATGAAAGCTAGTACATTAGTTGGATTTAAGAGGTTTGTGATGCATTATCTGTACTTGATATGAATACTGTCCGTTAACTTTCGGTAATCGGGGTTCGTGGGTTCGTGTTTACTAAGTCGCGAGTTACGGTATTAATATAAATTGACCGATAATATAAATTCCATCATCGATTAAGAATTTTCTATTTTTCGACTTTTTTATATTACACTCTTTCGACATTATTCTTAATTATTACGGAAATCAATCACACAAGAAAAAAATCTTAATGACTTTTAATTTTAATTTTTAATTAACCAATAAAAAATCGTTGGACGTACAGATAACATTACTGACCGTGATACCTTGAAAATAATTTCTCACAAAAAAAATGAAAGGGTGATTCCAATAAAATCCAAACATTCAAATCCAAAAGAGAATAATACAAAGCATTAAGTCGATTCTCTTTCAGCTCTAAATCTCAAAATGCGTCTCGAAGACAACGTTTTGCTCACCTCTGCTTTGCCGGATTTTTTTTAATCCTTTCTCGTTTGTAACGAAAATTACAGTCTGCACTTTAATTTTAGAGTACTTGCGGCTCTTCACCTCCTCTCCCTCTTGCCACAAACATTAGGAACACGGACTTTCCCCCACTCTTTCCTTCCCTTTTTATCTTATTCTGTTACTTTATCGAACTCAGCAATCCACTTCTGCCACCAACGTCTCTTTTTGAAACTCTTTTTTTTCTCAAGGATTCGGATTTTTTTAAAGTCCCCTTTGCTCGCTCGGATTTTTATTATTCTCTTTTCAGCTTTTGCTTCGCCACCGCGTTTCTTTTAAGATTAGGGACGGCTTTCTCAAGAATTAAATAATCCGTATTTTTAGAAGCAATGGTTTAATCAATAACCTATTTAAAATCTTTTTTGAATGAAATAATATAATTAAAATGATCGCATACACACATGTAAAATTGTCTGAATGTTTCTCTCTATCCAGTTTTTGTAAGTATTCTTAAGAAAGTCATGAAATAAGAAACGAAAATGCTCTGTCATTATAATTTTAATGCTAATGAACATTAACTTTATATAGTTTTGACTCCTTGAATAAAAAAAATTAATTCAATTTTGTAAATGATTCCTCAATCCTTCTAATTATATTTCCACTGATATTGCGAAGCCAATTCCAAAATTAATTCCATGTGTTAAATAATCGTAAAAAATACTGCACCGAAGTACAGAGGAAATTGCTTCTCCTTCAAATATGTATATCTCGAAGGAGGCTGAGAAAAGTAGAAAAGAATTTTAGCTAAAAAATAAAATAAGAGAAAATAAAGTAGTTTAATTAAAATTTTGTCGTTTGACCTTACACATTTTTTAAAAAAGGAATGTGATGGGAGATACTTCCGTTTAAAAATGGGATGAATTGATTAAAAATTTGTTACACTAAAATATCTTTTTTTTAAAGAATATTTTTAAAAATTAACATTTTCATCGAACTTCTTGTTATTTAATCAAGATATAATTTTTAATTTTTACCCAATACTCTTGTTTTGAAATCTGATGGGATTATGATGATTAGAGAATAATCTTATTAATTCTATCAACAGCAACCATGCTTGAAATTTTCCGCACAAATTCTGAAAACTGTGAGACCTTTTTAATTAAAACATTTATGAACAAGGCACTCATAAGAATTAACAGAAACTTTTTTGTCAGAAAAAAACAAAATTTCATTTGATTCAGCTTCTTCATTTGATTTATTTTTCGTTACGTATAACTAAAAGAAAGACATCTTGAAGTTTAACCAATTACTTTATAACTGCTTCGCCTTCAATCACACAACGAACAAAAGGCTTCCTAGAAAAAATGAATGTTAGAATTATTACTTTAATTATTTCGGTATGAACTTACTAATTGTTATAGATAATAAGGATGCTATAAAATTAGTTTATATATTGTAATTTAAATTAATAATTTTTGGCACATTTTCGAAGTAGCGTGATATAATGTACCAAATTAATTCCTGTCTATTTTATCTTAACATGGTTCAAAATTAGTTAGTCAGTCCCAACAGTCTACTGAAAAACTATAATAGACGTCAATAAAAATTCAAAACTCTATTTATTTATTTATTTATCTTGGCTAAAAGAAAACTTTACAAATAACCGAGATTTTTAAGAATTCAATAAGAATTGCATTGGTTTTAAAAGATATGTTAAAGCCAAAGAATATGAATAGAAAAAGCACACATTAACAAATAAAATACTGACTGTTAATAGGCCTCAAAATCCTTATAGGAAAGTCAGTAATGTAAGATGCCCATTTAAATGACGCTCTCATTTAAATGAATAACATGCTTTAATTATTTACTCAAAACTTTGAAGTCCATCATTAAAAATACACTATATAATTTTCTAATAAAATGGTATGTAATCTGAACTAAAGTATCTAGAAGGCAGAAAAAAGCAGCTTTTTTTTTTTGGGGGGGGGGAAGGAATCAAATTTTGATGAATTTTACAGTACGTAAATAAGGTCTTAAAGCAAAGTTAACACTTCATTTGTTAATTCTTTTAAGAATATATAATATTTACGATGAATTTTCTAATAAGTTTCTTTATTTTCTTCAAATTTTGACTAATAAATGTGTTAAGCTTTGTAAAAGCAAGGGCGAAGCTAAAATTTTAAGAGTATCACTAATTTTTATTTATAATAACGATTGTTTTCATTATTGCTGCACATAATTCAATTACACGTATAATATTATTAATTTATATAATTTAGCTGTTCGCAATAAATACGTACATAAAAACAGTTTTTTAACTGTACTTCCATATATATATATAGATTGTTACAAACAAATACTGAATTCAATTCAACAAAATACTGAAATAATCTTAAATTTCACTATACGTTAGATATACATTGCGCCATTCATTGAAATTGGATTCGCTAAACTCCAATGCTTTTAATACTATCTGATATCAACTGAGGTATTGAAAATGTCTTCTACATTTTAATCAAAACTGGTTTCTTTTTATTGAGCTATTGAATGTTGTTATTGTCAAATCATCAACTTTTGAAATTTTCCATTTTTCAAAAAATTCACTCAAACTTTTCAATTTAATGGAGATGCTTTTTTTAAGTATGTCTATCAGATAATAACTTTTTCAAACATTCCTAGTTAGCAAACTAGATTATCACTGATATAATCACTGATTTTCGGTTGTCTACCAGATACTGAATGAAATTTCTCAAAATACTGAAATAATCTCAAATATCTTTGAAGGTCATATACATTGCGACATTCATCGAAATTGGATTTGCTTAACTATTGGTTACCCCCTATACATTTGATATGAAACTGATATTAAAATGAGATATGGCAAATATTCTCTATATTTAAACAAAATTTTTTTTTTTTTTTTTTTTTTTTTTTTTTTTGAGTCATTGATTATTGTAATTATCAAAACCATCAACTTTCATCATTTCAACAACCATCAACATTTCCCGTTCATCCGCAACACGAATTCGTCAATGTGACTTTTCGATTTTAAAAGGAGATTATATAAATGTGTCTCTCAGATAATAAATTTCTCGAACATTCCTAGTTAGAAAACTCGACTATCTCGTCTGTCATATGTCACGTTGCAGATAAAGAAGTAAATAAACAATAGAAAAAGTCCCTATCTTTTCGCCTTTTTACCACTATCTTAGCAAATAGCGTGTGAACGGCCTATCCGTACTCCACGTTGAGATATGCAATTGATAAAAGAGAGTGGAAAACCTCTCCGTTTTTCCATTCACAAAAACGCTTTTCATTCATGTTTTACCTGTTACTACACATACTGGAAACTTGTTGATTTCGAGATTTTTCCTTTTTATCTATTTCCTTAGTCATTGAAAGTGACAGATAATAACACCTTTGTCAGCATAGATATCGTTGATACGTAGTAAAGTTATAGGAATAGGAGGTTGAATGAAAACGAAGTGTATGAATGAAGGATTTTGATTCACTTTTTTCACTGAATTTTAATTGTTATTATATTGTATTAGGGATTTTGTAATTCTTATAAATCGCAAAACAGATTAGATTATTTTATATTTTTTCTTACGATTTTTTAAAGGAAAATGATACTTTCAAATTATACATTTTCGAAATCAGCATTTTTGGAAAACGTTTTTCTGAATTTTTAAAAAAATATATATTGCCATCTTCCTTAATATTTTCAAGTCTTTAAGCTTGTTTTCAGTAATGGCGATTCAGTAATAAGCGACAAGTTAAATGAATTAAATTTGTATCATTTTTGATTTATCAGTCTTAGTGTTTCGTCCGATTAAATTCCACACAATATACTTACTGATGAAAGAATAACTATAACCAATTGTCTTCCAACTTCGTAGAAGAAATAACAATAAGAGATCTAACAATAACACGCACAATTCAAAACCTAAGACACATATACAAGACATGGCAAGATTAATACCAGGTAGGTTTCAATATTTCGAATATTTTTGGTACATTTTAGAATTCTATAATCAATTTATATAAACAAATATAATCGAAACATCATTGATGGCTCTTTAAGCTATGGGGATCTCCAGACTTCAGCATAGAAAATAATATAGCTCTGTTATAAGAGTTTTCTTAATACCGTATGAGTAATTAATAAAGTGAATATTAGACCACTGCCAACGATCTAGATTCAACTAAAAGGCAAAAATATTTGTTTGGATTTAACAAATAAATGACTATTATCATTAAAGCCATCACTGCCCATTTTTTGTGAGAATAGATTGAATTTATTGCACATTTAAAAAAATCGTGCAGATGTATTCAATTATGGAAATTTGATATATGTTTTTATTTTGAACATCTTTGTACTTATAGATTTACAATAATTTTCATATCACTTTTATACGGTTATTATTTCTCGGTCTATTCAAATACCCCTTCCCTCTTATGGAAGAAAACAATTCGCTCTAATAACTTGAATGATTAACGTCCACTTGACATTTCAAAAAAGGCTGCGTCAATATATGTAACGTGCAAGAAAAAGCGTCCGAAATTTTATGGCTTAAATTCAGTCAACAATTAAAATGCCTCTGTTCTGTGGCAACAAAAAAACACGTAGATTAATATTAATGTTGTCTTCAGTGACTGTTTATAAAAACCTATTGAAATTAAAAGAAACAAGCTAAATACTGAAAACAAAAAGTCATTCTTCTAGATACTTGTTAAAGGGCCAATTTTTTATCAGTCAATAATTTTTATTCCAGGTTGAGGAAATGGGTTAATAAGCAGTCAGACAGGTTAGTATGTCTACTCAAATTACGCTACTGTCTATAAAAGATTTAATTTAACATTAAAAAAAAACAAAAACTCTTTCGCTTTTATATTTTTTTCAGGTTTCGAAAATTGTTTTAGTCTGCGGTGCAAGAATCTCGCTACCGTTTGAAACTTTCAAATGATTAACTTGCTAAAACCCCTCGTGATTTTCTTTTATATTCATTCAGTGTCCTCAAATAAAGGAAATAAAAGAAGAAAATACTCCCTAACATTACATTTATTACGGCGAACACGTTTACCATCTCATTCATTCTAAAGGGGAGCCATTCTTACACGATCACGAATTGAACCGCCATTTTTGAATAATAAGTAGAAAAACTTCGCATTCTGGAATATTTTCTCTGTGAAGCCCCCGCACAGGAAACTGTGATTCCTTCACGTCTTTCGATTATCGAAAAAACCCGGGAATGAGAAGACTCTGCTTGCAGACGAGCTGCTGTGAGTGCAGCAAAACAAAGAAGCAAGCAAACAAGAAAACGAAACTGAAGGGGGAAAAATAGAGTCGTTCCCTTGGCAACGGTGTGGCCTCTTTTTCCACAAACCACGCCCCTTCGCCTATCGATTGTCGAGATGATCCGAACAGTAAATGTTGAACTACTGCGCAAGCCATCTGACTTGCTTTATATCGACTGAATTTATATATCGCCCGTATAGCTAGCATTTTTATAAACTTAAAATTATCATTTGTGATGAAATTCTTCTTAAAAGTTCGTAGTAATGAATTTTTTTGTTGTAGTTCTTGATTAAAAATTATTATTATTAATAGCAAATAACCAAACGTTTCCTCGAGATGCTTTGTAATACAATGAATACCAGTAAACGGACACAGAAGATTTTCAAATACATCTCATCCATAATTTTTTTTCTTAATCTGTATAAAATGCTGTTTTAAACTGAGATAAGCTGAAACTGGGGCTCTATCATCAGTTTCGACGTACAAAATTTCAGAATTTGGAGTCTGCGCATTCGTCCAATGATTACTGTCCTGATCCGCTCATATCGATTGTGGTCGTGAATGAGTGCCTAAGTGTATGAATGGAACGGCGATCTCTATTCACATACTACGCGATGCCGCTGTATACGATTTGGGCGAAAACAGAACGGGTTCGGTTCGTCATTCAAAATCAGCTCTAGTTTGTTTTTATTTTTAGAAAGTACATAATAATGGGATTCCAGCTTGCAATCACGGAGATGGCGTGACTAGAGGAGTGGGTAAAAGGAAGGTGAAAAAGCTGAGTTTTCGAAAAGGAAAATGGAGTCGATGCGTTTACTTCTTAACTAATTATTCTGTCTGGCGTACGTCTCAAACATTTGAGTTACGTAGCTATTTTGAATAATAATAACAGCTGAAGAGGTAAACGGAACGTTAAAGAGTTAAAATAAAATATTTAACGAAGACAGTGATTCAAAAATTTTAGCAAGTAATATTTTTTTTAAAAATGTAAGCGATATAATAAAACATAAGAAATTACATGTTGTGTAGAAAGGATTTTTTTTTTTTATTATATCGCTTACATTTTTATATTTTTTTCTTTTTTTGCGAGGGGGGTGGGGGGTGGAATAAATTTACTCTTATATATAATTTCTATAATTTCATCAATATAACTTTTAATCTTTGGAAATTTTCTACTTAATTCTTATAATTTATATTGAAAAGATCGTATCGTAATAAATAAATAGATTCACCAATTTGGCAAAATCAAAATATTCTTTTAAAAGTGACGGAAAACTTATTAGTAATATGGCTATTTAATCTCTCCCTCTCTCTTTCTCTGCACAATGTTCTCATATTTCTAACAATCGATTAAAAGTTTTCATAAGTCTTAAAAATTTATATCTTAGGAATTAATTAATTTTTAGACAGAACAGGATTAGCTTTGAGACTACATTCAATCGTTACACACTTTTGAATATATATCTCTAAAGGAAAATTAGTATTACTTTCGTTAAATTTTGAAACGTTAATCCTTTTAATTGAAATAAATGTTTCCAGTTTTGAAAAGAGAAAGAAACAATCATTGAGCAGAGCAATAATAAATAAATAAAAATAGTAAATTTTATTTTGTTTATGAACACGAGCGATGTACTCAAAGTAATGTAAGCGATGGATTTTTTTCATTTTCGTTTCGTTAAACTGATTTGCTCTTCTCAAGAAATCTTAATTTTAAGGATAAAGTTTTATTTAAGAAAATAAAAACTTGATTCATGGTACTTTGTTCAACAAGGATCTTTAGAAACAATGCTTATGTATTCAAACCCAATACATTTAAGAAACAATAATTCATATTATTGTTGCTTATTTCAGCAACACATCAATATTTCATTTTCCCATACAAATTTTATCGAGTTTGTTGTATACAAAGGGGTATTGTAAATTTTAAATTATTACTAAGAAATAGACGAGATATCAGAATAAAACTTATTCTGCATATTTTTCTCCCTTACATACTTTTCGTTGTATATTATAGCTGTTAAATATTCATTTATGTTTGGTTTCAGGAAACCGTAGATTGAAGTTAGCACAATATCGTTAAGTTTTATTTATTAAACCCAGATATTGTAAAGTTTTAATTATTACTAAAGATAATCGAGGTAGAAACGTAATTTTTACTTATTATTCTTGATATTTCCTTACATAGTCCCTATTCAGAGTTAAATAATTCTTCCGGAGCTAATTGACCTTTCAAGGGTTCAGCAGATTGAACTCTATCTCCTCCTTATTGCGAGTCACTTTAATCTAAGGCTTCTTGAAACCAAACAAATGAACACAAGCAGTTGTAATTTACAACATTACGTACTTAAGGATTAATTGATACGCAGAATAAACTTTATATAGATATCGCGGTTATTTCTGAGAAATAATTAAAACTTTACGATACTCTTTCGTATGTCCTTAAGAAGTAATCTAGGATGTTATTCTATACACCTTTCTATGAAATTCAGTTAATTTAGAGAATTCTCCCATTAAAAAACACAAACATTTATTTAAGAATTGCTTGAAAGTTCTTCATTATTATGACGAGCTAGATGATTTGCCAAAGAAAAATGTCCTATTGTAATAAAAAGAAACACGTTAAATGATCAAGGATGGCAAAAAAAATAATAAACAAAGATTGTTGTAAATTTCGAATCAACATTTCTCTGGAGAAGCACAACAGCTAATGAGACTGATATCGTAATTTTGTTCAAGTGACGAGGGACGACGATATTTGAGCTAGTACCATCCTCTCCTAATTTCTGTATCTCATCACGTGAGAACTTTCAGACTCCGTTCTCTATTTAATATTACGTAAACACCAGTTTTTTCACGTAACGGATCTTAAGAGAAAGCAGGCATTGAATAAAAAAGAACTTTTAATAGCTCATAAGAGAAAAAAATAGATTTGATTTTGAAATCATATTTAAAAATTGAAAGATTTTATGCCATTAGATAATTTAAAATGATTAATTACGTAATTATAATATATTTACATATCAAGTTCTGTTCCTTTATTGCCGTATGTTGAAACAGTTCTGATTTTACATCAGCTGGTTATATTTTTATAATTTAACAACATTTAATAATTTTAGCCCTTATTAAATTTCTATTCAATGTGTTGTAATAATATTATGCTGTAAGAATTTACTTCTAAAATTTCTTATTTGATCTGAAAAAATAAAAAGACATTTTGATAAGCTAATAAACTCCGTTTTGTGCAAAGTAAATAATAACGGTAGAATTCCTAATTTTAATAACAATACATACGATTTTTCGAGAAAAATATCCATCCATGATTTTTGTATGAATAAGGGAATTTAATAATTTTATTGCAGATATATATGAATGCAAGTGAAACAATTCACCAGTGATATGAGTTTATCTACAATAATTCTTCCTGTATAATAAATAACGAACTAGAAAATGTTTGAAACAAAAATATTTTCTATAGTCAAAAGTAACCATGGAACCCTGTTTTTATACATGTTGAAATGAATGACTCGAGCATCAATGTCGAGGGAGAAAAATAAGTGTAATAAATATTTTGAGAGAAAGTATCGAATCTTTCATGATACTTTTATAATTTTCAATGTCGTGAACTATTTCTTAATTTAAAGCAGCATTTTTATGTAGCAGTGGAAGTATACCCGTTCCTTTATTTTCTATGTAGATGAACTTTTTAAATCTTGCAAAGTGAAACCTTGTAAAATGAGAAAAGGAATACGTGAAAAAAAGGGAATTGTTAATTTTCTGAATCAATTTAATGCTAAAACTTTTTCTATTTATTTTTGAAAATGATAATCACAAATTTACTGTGACGCTGTAGTTTCATTACCTAATATTTGATTACTAATGCACTTATTTAGTCACCAAAGTAATAAGTCAAAATAATCAGACAAAAGAAAAGAAACTTAAATATGAATTAATAATGCTCCTTGAAAATAAAAGAAATAATTTAAAAAAATATTAACAATTAAAAAATATTTCATACAAATAAACAAACAACATAATGATTAAAGCATGAATAACCTTCTGAACAAGTACAACTTGAAAAAACAGCTATAAATATCAGTCTTAACTCTTCCTGAGAGTTTTGAAAAGCTGGAATTTTCTTTTCTTTAGTTGTACAGATGTAATATCACTATTCGAGCATCTAACAGAAAACTCATCAACGTTAATCATAGGTACTGCTTCACTAATTGAAATGCCGGCTACATTTTCCACTTCGTTAATCATAATTGATTTAGTTTTGGAGGAATGAAACGAAGCCAGACATTTCATATATATTCAAATACTTCAATTACATAATACTCATTTACTTTATAAATGGTGTAATGCGGAACAATTAAATTGAAACCTGTATTGCCTCTGCCTCATTACTTAATATTTGACCATACACATTCGCTTAAAGTTTTGTATTCAAAGTAATCAGTCAAAATAATCAGACAGCCAACTCTTTAACACAATTTCATTCTTATTTAGGAATAATCAAAAATTAATATGAGAATTACGATTCTGGAACAGGATCATTCGCACGTCTGCACCTAAAAATTAATATAAAATTCTTTTATTTTATAGATGGGATCCGAGTCAGTGATAAAACTTGTAAGTGATAAAACTTGTATCCGATTAAATATCCGTTCTTAGATTATAACTTAACACAAACCATCAAGTTCTGTAACACCTTCTCTTCTCAATGAAAGAATACTGCCAACCTCGCAATTCAAACTCCATGATCTCTCTCTCTGTTCAGTTTAACTTTCAACTCTTCGCAGCTTATAAAGGACCTCGACCATGTCCTCGGTTGAAAGGTATTGCGGGGTTCTTTTACACGAATTTTGCATATGCCAGCCATTAGTTCATGGGCAAGTCCCACTTTGATGCGGACTGAGCAAATATGATGTTTTCTACCCCTCACCTCCATGGGAGCGAAAGAAAAGTGAAAAACAAACAAACAGATATCTGGAAACCAGTAACGGAGAAACCATAAAAAAAAAAAAAAAAACCCTTTTAACAAAAATCGTGAAAAAAAATTAGTCATGCATGTGAGATGTGAACAATAATTACAGTCGTTATGCTTAAACTCCTTTCACTTTATTTTTGAAAGCTTTTCACCACATGCTATTTAAACGCAAGTGCTTTTTAAATGAAGCCTTTTCATAATCAAGGGATTCACAGTTAAGAAGTTATTGAGAAAATAAGCATCACAGAGAAAACTAGCGATTATTTCGTTTTAACAACTCCTTAATTTATTTGAACAGGAAAATTTGAGGACTTTTAATTCAATTAAATGTTATTCGACTCCACGATGAAAGAATAGTAAAATAAATAGTAATCAATAGAAATATCGATAGTAATCTGTAGTAATAGTAATAATAATAATAATGATAAAAGAAAGATAGTAAAACTCCTAATACGTATTTTTCATTTCTATTATTGGAGATTTAAAAAATAACTTTTATTCTACTTCAAAAATTCCAAATTATTTATGGAGGCCTTATTAAATTAAACTTCAGAATTTCAGAAATAATTTTAAATGAAAGTCATTTATGATTTTTTTTAAATTAAAATTTTCTGGATAGTCGTAATATTCCAAAAAGATTGTCATAAAAGATAAAAGAAATTCAGAATGGAAATTTGAAATTTTTTAATTATTGTCTTTTTAAATTAATACTTTGGATATATAAGTATCATAAAGTACTTTTAGTTATTTTATTATTGATGACCAAATGATTCACTCTTCACTTGTTTTACTAAGAAAACTTGAAAAATTGAATAATTTCAAAGAAAATACGTTCTTGATTTAAATAACAGTTTATATCTGTACATGAGAGAGGGAATGATAACGGACCCCCAGGAGCCATTAAAACTGACCGAGGATCCTCTGTTCAATTTTAATCATCTTTTGAAAACATTGCAAATGTAATTTCCGTATTTCTATTTTCTCATTAAATCTTTCGATTTCATAGACCCATCCACTTATATTCAATTCACATTGAAAGTATTATTTATACTTATTCAGAAAATAAGTTCATATATATAAATTAATCATTCACATTATAATAATATCTCATAAAGAAATCATTATTTTGAAGTTATAAATCATTGTTTGGAACTATTGTACCAAAAGTTGAATGAAACAGTTTTTTTTAAAAAAAATATTTCTCATTTTCTTTATTATAGAATCTGTTCTAAATTAATTTTTCTTTCATTGTTTAAAATAGAATTCATCAAACAGATTCGTATTAACATTCTTTTAAATTATTCATTCAAATTTAAGTTCTTAGTATTTGACATTATTTTGTTAATCGTGTTTTTACTTCAACGTTAGCATTTGTTATCAATTGTTAATTCGCATTTTTTTCTTCATTCATTGTATTCTTTTAAAACTAATTCTGTAGTTAAATTCTATAGCATAGATTTATTTCAAGAATTATTTATTCACAATCGTATGTTTAAACTAAAGTATGCTTATTATTAAGAAATCGATAAAATCATTTAGTTGAGTTAAATTATCGAATTGTTTCTCACTCTAAATAGTTCATAAAACAAATACGAAAGAAACAGAACTGAGTTCACAGTTCTAAGCGAAACTCCCAAGCACGATTTCGCCATAACCATCCGACCAAAATCTTTTACTTCTTTTATGCATTGGAACTAGTACAAGGGAATTTCCACTATTCGGAGCTTCAAATAATTTATTACTGTACTTCTTCTTCAGCATCTTCATCCAATCAGGTCGAAGAGAAGGGAGAGAGGAGAAGATGAATGAATGAGTGAATGAATGAATGGAGTGGGTGGTAGTAGTAGCGGCGGGTTGTCCTTTACACCCACGCGTACCATTGACGATACTGCTGCAGTGACCGACCCCCTTGGTCACCCCCCTCCTCCTTCTGTTGCGGTACAGCGCTGCGTCGAGCTGCGTAGACAGAAACAGGAAAGCCCAAACGATAATCTACTGATAGTCTCAATGATTTTAGAATACCGAAGTGAAATGTGTGTTCAAAAGATAGTTGTTTACGGAAGAAATAAAAGTTTGAAAGTTAAAAATCGAGAGATACTAATTGATGTAAAATGATTAAATTATTTTATTTTGTGCTCAAAAAGTAATTCACTAGTGAATTTCTTATGAAAAATTTTAACTCATCAAACGGGATAAATAATGTTTATAAATCTTTTAATGTATGGAGCAATTTTAGATTATCGAATTGGAAAATTTTATCTAAATAATCGAAATGTTATGTCTAGGAAAAGAATTACATCTAATGATTTTATTCTGATGTTACTAGAGTTGTTACCATTGAATAATAGATAATATAGTAGATGAATAATGTTTATAAATCTTCTAAAGTTTAAAATATGGAGCAATTTTATATTATCGAATAGAAAATTTGATCTAAATAATCAAAATGTTATGTCTCGTAAAAGAATTACATCAAATGATTTTATTCTGATGTTTCTAGTGTTGTTACCATTGAATAATAAATAATATAGAGGAGTAATTTAGGCGAAAAAGAAATTTCATAAGGTCACGAAAAAAGCGATGATTTTACCATTTTTTTTTTTTTTTTTTTTTCATATTGCCTTAGAAGATCTAAGTAAAAATGAATAATATCTTAAGCAAAATAAAATAAAAAAAAAAAATTGAAATTTTGAAAGAAATTGTCCAGCAATTTAATTTTTGAGCAATTAAACTAATGTTTTTGCGACTGAAAAATTCAGACGAATTTAGAATACAGTAATTTTAAACAGTTTAAATAAAAGTAAACATTTAACGTCGAATTTATATTCTAGAACAGTCTAAATACTAGAAATGAAAAGTTTCTTTAATAAAACTTTCAATAGAGGAGATTTCACACATTCAATAAAAATAAAATAAAATTATTCAAATTCAATGGTTTGTGTTAAGAAATATTTTAATTTATTTATAATTCAGAATAAAGTAGGAACATTAGCAATTTGTCTTTAATGAATTTTAGAGTTCGGAAATGAATGTTCAAAGTTATTGATTAATTCGAAAGGCGTGGGTTGCATGTAATTGTATTAAGAGCATTTGCTGTATTAAAAAATAGTAATACATTAATAAATTAAAATTAAATAGAAGATAATTTCTAGAAAATTGCCATTGAGAACAGAATGCACGTATTTGACGAATATTCTTTTCTCCTTTTACAATTTCTGTTGATTAATGACACTGAATATTTTGGAGGATCTCGCTGATCATAAAATGACTCGTCATATCAAAATTATTACAAAAAAGTAGTTTTAATACAACATTACAAAGAAAATTATTTTACGCAGATTTTAATAATATTAAAATATAATACTTTATAGAAATTACAAATCAGTATAGTTAATCCACATTAAAAACACTATTATTATGAATAATTATTCATTTCCTTGACTTTTATTGAATATCACCTTGACAATGTACATAATTATTAAATTGTATATTCAAATTTATTTTCATACAAAGTTAATTTAATAATATTTAATAATCAAATTCGTGATATATTTGTTGACGCATGGGAATTTTTTTTTAAAAGTATGTAGTTCTAATGCTGTGAAAGCATCAAATATTTATATAAAGATAATAATTTTAAAAAAAGAGGAGTATTTCTTACGTGGAACTGTTATGTATATCACACCAATTCAGATGTTACACAAAGTATCTCCTCATATGTATCCTAATATATATATATATATATATATATATATATATATACATATGTATCCTAATATATATACATATGTATCCTAATATATATATACATACATACATATTATATATATATATATATATATATATATTAGAATATTTTTCAGAAATAAAAAACTATTGTAATCATCTACAAAAGTCTAAATTTATGAATTTCTTTTAAAAAAATAAATACATTGACATTTAAAATGCTATAAGCTGAATTTATTTAGTAAGATTGATGATAAAAGTTGACTTTAATGCATTTAATTAAAAGATGTACATTAAAGTATAAAGCTACATATGAAAAGCATTCCTTTCAGATTTTAGAACATAAAATGTGCAAGATTTTTTTTTTGTTAGAAGAAAAATGCATAATTTTTTTCGCACGTATATTTTAAAATGTACTTTAAATATAAGTTACAATATAAGAAAATGTCAAATTTAAAATATTGAATATTATAATTAATTAATTTTACATTAAAATTCATATCATGATACATTTTAATTTCTCTTAAATTAAAGACTGTAAGAAAAAAAGAATATTAAATTCTTATTTAACAATTATTTATTATTTAATTTTTTTTTTCAAAATAAAATTTACTCAAAAATTTAACATCAATTGTTCATTGTTGGGCTTTGAACAATTTACTACTCTACAACTTTTCAAAAAATAATTAGAAATCTAAAATAGTTTAACAAACTGATTTTTTAGTTTGAATGAAGTTTTTTTTTGGGTGAACTTAAAGTAAAAGTTTCTCGAATTTAAATTAACACTATATAATTACGATTTATTTTATTCATATTCCATTGATATTATTTTTAATATTAAATTAAATTTTCTTTATTAACCATATGAAATAATAGCCATTTCTTAATATTTTACGATCATTTTCATCTTCATTAATACTGTTCCTACCGAGTCAATGTCATTAATATTTTTATTAATGGCATTCTTATCATAACCTTTGTAGATGTTTTCTTAACGCAGAAAAGAAACAAATAAAATATGGCTTTTCTGTTCTTTTTTAATGAGGAAATTCCTTCTCCCCCATTCCTTTTTTAAAACATTATAACAGTTAATAAAATTTTTGAACGAGAATAAAATTATCTACTTATTAAAACTATATTTTTATAATGATAATATGAACGATTGACTCTCTTTTATTACTAAATAGCAA
Source organism: Nephila pilipes (assembly GCA_019974015.1). Taxonomy (NCBI): domain Eukaryota; kingdom Metazoa; phylum Arthropoda; class Arachnida; order Araneae; family Nephilidae; genus Nephila; species Nephila pilipes. The sequence goes on from BMAW01113115.1 coordinate 211,302, forward strand.
TAACTTATAGTTAATTATCTAAGATTAATAGAAAATTTTCTTCCCCTTCCTCATAAAATTTTCTCATAATTATTGGAAACTTACTTTTTTACTGAAACTTCAAAATTAGTGCCCATGTTAAAAGAAATTCGAGAATATATTCAAGAAAAGTTATTACATTTTTTTTAAAAAAATCTTTTAATAAAGCTTATTTAAAGAGAGTAATTTAGATCAAAGGGGGGAGAATGTATTTTGCTTCCTTTCTGCGATATAAGTGAAGAAAGATTACTTTTTACATAAATGCTCCCATAAGAAAAAAATTCTTTCTTACAAAAAACAAAAAAAAAAGGGGGGGGGGAAAGAAAAAAAAATTACACTTATATTTGAAAATTTGAAATAATGTCATGACAACGAAGCAAAAATAATGAAGCTATGGGATGATTTAAAACTTGCACTAATGAAACTAATTAGTTTTACGTTGCTCCAATCTATCTATACATTGCAATATTATAATCGGATTTTTAAAAATAGAGGAATTGTTTGTTGTTTAATCTTAATTACGAATAGGAATATTAAGAGAAACAAAGATATTGTATCAACGTGTACATTGTTCTCATAATTAAATCTTTTTTATCAATTGTACATTAGAAGAGGCATATAAATTAAATATTTTGTCGCCTCAAAATATAAAATAAGCATTATTGAATGTTTAAAAAAAATGTCAAAATTGAAAAGAGTATAGTTCAAAAAATGCAAAATCATGCTGATATTTTATAAGGCTAACGTTTCAAAATTATCACAGGTACTCTGCGTCATTCATTTTTAAGAATTCTTAATTAATGTGTTATGCAATAAAATACATTTTAGACTTGTAAAAATAAGTCTAAAAGTTATTTCATTATATATATATATATATCACATTATGTATTATTTAATTATATAAGTTTAAAATTTACAATATTTTTCTTTTTGTAAAAATACAATAAAATTGAATTTTTATCAATTTATTGTGTATTAAATTACTTCTTTTTTATTTAAACACACACGCAATTTAAGAAAAGAAAAATACTGAAGCATTGGAATTTCCATGATGTTACTATGTGTTTCTGATTCAAACTTAGAATTTGGTTCTGTAAGACATAATTTTAAAAAAAATATATTAATGCACTGTTTTTATTTTATCGGATTAAGGAATTTGTTAGAAAGAATGATCTGAATTTTCATATACTCGTATCATAAAAATAAAAAAAAATTTCTTTACTTAGTATGATCTTGCAAAATTTGCTCAAAAGCTATTTGTTTCCTTAACTAAAAATGACAAGTATTTATTCAATGACATGTACTAATATTTCATTCATGAAATTACATCATTTTTTTATATCAAAAGAAATTTTGTTTAACATTCTATCTCGAAAATAAGCTTGGAATAAGAATTTTTTTTAAGAATTGTAAGCTGACGGTTATTAAATGGGAACAAAATTATTATTCAAAACATTAATTGTTCGAGTATTTATTTATGTTTGTGTAAAACTACTACTGAAAAACTAAAAATTATCATCAACACCTTAAGAAAAATGCTCTTTTTTTTTAAAAGTTGAGTTACAAAATAATAGAAAAATTTGAGTCACAGTCAAAATTTTCTTAAAATTGAAATTGATTATAATTTTAATATTGTAATAGGAATTTAATGTACAATTTGAAAAAAAAATGTAAATTAAGTTCTAATTTACGAAGAACGATTCATCCAATGTGTACGAGTCCATCAACGATGTAGAAATAATGAAATAGCTTACAGTGCAACAAAACACGAAAACAAACTCAGGAATTCTTATTTTGCATCAAAGAGAGGTAATTTTTAAAACGAGGCAACTTATAATACCGAAACATTTCATTTAGATCAAATATCCATGCAACAAATGACTAAATAGATTTCCGTGAAAATGAAAATACCGTTTGTCAGTAAATGACTGTGTACAGAAAATATTTAGAATCGAATCACACACTTTGAAAAAAAAAACGATATTTAATTTCAGTCTGTACCTGAGTACGGAATTTTATTTGCTGTCTCTGATGAAATTCCATGATACAGAAATTCCATTTCTTGAGTTATTGCTTACAAGGGTCGAATTAATTATTAAAATTTCATATCATAAAACCACAAAATTGTAATTAGTCCTCAGAACTACAATACATTGTAAAAATTTAAGGTAATGTAAATATTTTTATGATCTCTTTACTTTTTAAAAACTCTTTATTAATTGTGAACTAAGATTGCAAAGGAATAAACTCTGAAGAACTCATCAAATTTATTGATTGCATCGATTTAATTGTTATCTCTCCAAGTAATCAATTTTTAAATTATCATTCTTAAGAAGACATATCCGTATTTTCCAGAGTGTCGAAGTGCTGCACCATTTGGCGTTTGTTTCCGCCGGAAATGTACAAGGTAGAGCAATATTTATGCTAAGGAAAGGAGAGTTATTTTGGGACAGGGGAACTTTAAGCTTTCGTCACCTTTGCGCTGTTTCATTAGCTCGCATAAGACTTTGGGTATAGGGAGTTTCCTTAATTCCATCGCGCTACTTCTACCGGAAAAATTTCAAAATTCGAGTTTAGAAGCAAAAATCGACATCCAGTTCCATCTGCTTTAAAATAGATGTATGGATTTCTCCAATAGAGACAATTAGATCATAATACTTCAGCGGGGATTTTATGAAGTCAAAATAAGCTTTCAAATTTGTGAATAATTTGAAAATCATTAGAAAATTTATTCTATTCTCAGTTTAAAATGAGAGATTTATTCACTTTCTCTGTTTTACGTCAAGGTATCTGGATACTTTCGGTATAGTTGGTACTTTCTCAATACTCTCTCTCATATAAATCAAATCTGAAGTATATTTTAAATACGAATTATAAAGTCTAAGGACTTCATGACTTCCCTAGTATCTACTAAATGGTGGTTATAGAAAGTTGTTTCGGCTGCTGGAATTTTAGATGTTCAGAATTATATAACCCAATCGGTAAGGGTTCCACATATATCTTAATTAACGTGAAATCCTCATTGCTTGACTTGGTTTATTGTATAGGAATTTGCCAAAATGGATCTAAGAATAAGAATCAAGGAATGAATCAGTTAAGGTTTCCTGAAAATTGCATGTTATGTCTCTCTCTCTCTCTCTCTCTGTATATATATATATATATATATATATAAATGGAATTTATTGCAAAATTCAAATTCCGTACATTTAGAAAATATATAACATATCTTAAAAAAGACAATTATTGTTGAAACGTTAGTTTCACCTATACTACTTATCACAGAGTTTGAAAGTTCTATTGCTTCAATAACATGAATGAATATTTCATTTACAGTTTCCATCTATTTATCTCATATCTTTTATTTGAAGAACTTAAATGTGCTTCGCAATGGAAGTACTTTTGCCATTTTTTTATCAGTTTATATACACACATCTCTAGAAATAAACTGATAGAATTCTGATTTGCAATGACATTCTCTTTCCTTGAAATAAATTTTTAATTCTTTTTCAATGTCGTCTAAATACAGTGACAGCCTTTGCACTAGTCAATTTCTTATTTTATAAAAAAAAATTTCAAATTTTCTCCTGTGAATATAGTCATGTTATTTCTTCTGTTTGAAATTTATTTCCTTGTATTTGTTTATATTTCGATCAGCTCATTTGTTTGAAATTGAAGGTTGTCGAGGACTTTCTCTTCCACTTAAATTCTAAAACATTCCTCACTCTCATATAATCAGATCTAACATTTAAAAGTTTCCAATCTTCAATAACCATAAATTTGGGTCTCAATTCTAGAAAAGAGGATTACATAAAATATATCAAGTACCATTATTTTGCTTGAAGCAGTCTTAATAAACAAGGGTCAGTACTTCTCTATCACGGCAGATAAGGTAACCTGTTAGAATGGTTGGGGCATGGTGACCTACACACATACAGGAAGAATCGTAGGTCCCAGCATCGATTGTTGAAGAACTTTCTGGAAAATAGCAGATACCGCTGCTCATAATTGAGCTGATTTCAAAGCTCTCATTGGTGGAGTGATATATCTGAGGACTCACTTGAGTCGAGATTCAAAATTAGTATTGTCGTTAGTAGTTCATGATGGTTAGTTCATATCATAGAAATATTTTATAAATGTACACATTTTGGCCTTTTCTTGGATTTTCCTTAATGTGTGAGAGTTTTAGTTTATTAACACACTGAAAAGAAACACGAGGAGTATTGGCGATGGACCTTGTAATTTTGAAACACTCCTAATGACAATGACGTCACCTGAGCTGGCACCTCCCTCTCCTAACTTCCACTAACCGCCATTGGGAGAATTTTGAGCCTGGACATATTTAATGTGCATAATCCCAGACCAACTATGAGTCCGATACCATGACAACTAGGCTACAGCAGCCACTGATTTTCTTTAATATCTGACAATGATCAGTAATCACGAGATTCATCGTCAACAACCCATTACGTTGCTGAAGTACTGTGTGAAAACATACGCAAAAAAAAAGCAAAAATAACATTTGTTGGTTATATATATATATATATATATATATATATATATATATATATATGGATTTGACGTGTTTGATCTGTTGAAATATATCGTATGTTTCATTAATATTTCGAATTCAATCAAGAATAAAAAAAAATGTCAATTTCGTTACATTTTTTTTACCAATTTATTGCCTAAGATATGCTTGAAGAGAAACTTATTGGTTCTAAGATTCTGAAACTAATTCAATTGTGAATTTATAACTATTTTGCCTTTGTCAATAACATTACTCTATTTTGCTCCTGAGTTTAATTGGAAAACTATTCAGTTAGTAATTGTATAGCTTTTTCATTCATTCCTTACTTAACTGAGTTTACTGAAAGGAAATTGATCAAAATGATTTTGTTTTGAAAACAACTTTCAATGGTATTAAGCCAATTAAATTGTCAAATTAAGTAATACTGTTTAATTTTTCAAATAAACAATATGGTTATAGGATGTCATTGTAAGGCAAAATGCTTTCCATTGAATCAATGAAGCATAAAAATATTATAAAGATTATTTTTACAATTGAATACAATGCTAAGATGTATTCAACCTTTGTGATACGATTGGAAACAATATGAGAAAATAATTAAACGCTTCTGGGAACAAATTAATAAGTCAAAACATTAGCTAAGCCATTAACAAAAGAGGGAATAATTCATAAATATCCACAAAAACCTCACAAATTAATTATTCCTTTACATGTAATGGTTCCCAAACAGTTCTTTGAGATAAATCTATTGAATTATATAACATTACGATTGTTTTGAATAATTTACTGCTGTCCGATATATTGTTTAAATTGTCAATTCACTCAAAAGTTTGCATGCAGTATGAATCGACAAAGAGAAAATTAACGGAGTGTTAAAATCGAAAATAATATTAAAATAGTGAAGTAACTGAAATTCTTCCAGAATTTAAGGGTACAAAGACACGCGGGGAATTCTGGAATACCATACCTAAGATTCCTTTTTTTTTTGTCTGATATATATCTGTCCATATAATTAGTAGAGCTTAGATTTTTGTGATTCTTAATGAGGATTCTTTAATCCTTTTATATAACTATAATTTTTTTTTTAGCAAAAAGGGTTTTCCTCTCTTAGTTGAATATGAACATGATTTCTGAGACATATTTGTATTTAGGTATCTTTTCAAAGAAAACTATTACACAATATGACTCCAAATTTCAGGACTTTTCTATCAGAATTGCTTAAATAGAAATCTTGTCCATTAAAATGAAATGTGTTTCGTGTAATTAGATCGAAATCATAAGGGATAAAGAATGGATTTGATCAGATACTTATATTAGCCGCGAAGAATGTAACATAGATTGGAAGTTAGTTAGCTGGTGATAGCGAATCTAAGTGAGACGTTGAAGTCCAGGCCTTTCATAATCTAAGAACCGATAAGAGGGAAGAGATGAGAAAAGGGTTCCTGGATCGAACCCTCAGTTCCAGTTTCTCTTCTCACTCGAATCCAGGAGAAGTGGTAAGAAATAAATTAATTTATTGTTTCAAGCTATAATTCAGTCGCGTTTAGGCAAAGCAACCAGAGAGAGAGTAAGCAGATAGTCATCTGAATTTAATTATTCATAAATTGAAAAAAATTAATTGATTTGATTCATCTATATTTTAATTTCCATTCATCAAACTATTATCACTAATTTTTATAATTAAAATTGGTAATGGGAACTGAAGCAATTAATAATTAGAAGACATTACAGCTACAGCGCTTATTTGTAAAATTAAATAATTGCAGGCTAAATGTTTAAAAATGCAAATTTGAAGGAAGAAAATTCTGTATTTTGAAAGAATTTAAAAATTGGAAGGATTGGATTTCTTAGAAGAGCGGCTGGTAATTCGAAGGCCAGTTGTACCGAATCCGGTTAAGTGAGTGTGTGTTATAATCGATATTGTACGGAAGTTCTATTATTTAAATTCTGTAAGAAAGCTCATACAATATATAAGAAATTATTTGCTTTTAGAGATTATATAACATTCTTTTTTTTGTCTGTTATTTTTTTTAAGAGAACGTTTCTGAAATGTATACGAATTCTACTTTACATAATCAACCTTCAATACTGAGACAGTGGAAGTTGTTTCTTAAAGATTTGAATATTTATCACAGATTTTATTGATCAATTATTTCTAAATGTGTACAGTCTAAAGAAAAATACAATTAGGTTAAATAGTTTTAGTCATTCTATATGTGTTATTAAAATTGATATACATCTCTCGACCCATTTCGTACTACATTTTTTGATATATTTCCCAAATTAACTTTAAAAATAACTTAAATAAGATGAAAGCTTTTCATTCTCTTTCCATCTTTCTCATTCCGTTTTCTTCATTTCTCATTTCTTTTAATTGTAAAAAAGAAAAATGTTTTTCTAAATTTACTGTAATTCTTTTTCTTCTGTACTTTCTCTTACAATTGTAGGTTTAAGAAATAAATCAAATTTAATTAAAGATGGAATTTTGTATGAGTATGTGTAGATGTTTAGAAAGCTTTTGTAACAATATTTTTGAAGAAAAATATGTATCAGTCAGAATAAATTTTGAAATACTAACAATAGAAGTGTGAGAAAATCGACAAAATTTGTTTTATTACACTTATATTTTTTGATACTTTACCTTTTACATTTCAACAGCTCAACACGTCGTCTGTAGATGTTTCTTTTTACAATTATATTTAACAATTCGTTTCCTTCTAAGAATTTTTTCCCAGTTGAAATTCGTAATGTTAAGACCATAATTGAAATTTATATATTTTTAACATAGCAAAATATTATTATTATTGACAGGGTTTAATTACATTCTTATTGTAACACAACCCTTTTTTTAAATATCCCACCAACTATCAGGACTGCATTTTCTTCGGTTGCTGAAAGAGTGGGTGTCAAAGGTTTTCATTTATTTTAAATATCATCCAGCACTTTAGTAATTAAGTAATACAATATAATATTCAGAAAAAATACTGGTACTCAAATTTTCATCCTAGTTATTGTTATGAATATTATGGCTTTATTCTTATCGATACCTTCAATGGAAACCAATTTGGAATATCTTCACTTCATTTTGTCAGGTAAAGATAATTTATCTAGTGGAATAGTTTAAAATATTTGCATTTCATACAAATTCAGGTTTTGGATGAGACAGTTTAGAAGTCTTTTCTCAGCCAACAAAAAATGCAACATATTTTTAGTAACTTAAAACACAATTGTAACTTTGCGAATTTGATCGTAGTGGGACATAGCGACTAATTCAGTTTAAAATTATCTCCAACTTTAAGACATGTTCAACAGGGAGGTTGTTATCCAAATCTTCAATTGATCTGCCTTAAAGAACTATGTAGAAACTAAATATGTATCTTTAATCTTCCGTTTTTCACTTGGTCGAGGATGCCTTTACAAAGGTTTATTATACTAAAATTTATTTTTTATACACCTATCATCCATTAACCAAGTAGGAACAAAAGTAAATAACTTATGAGCCGTAACAGAAATTTAAAGTTTTTATAATGTGAAACAATCGTCAGATCGACCCGACAAAAATAACGCGGACTGCAATTGAAATTTTTTTTTTCAAAATAACTTTAATAGTTACGTAAGATTAACTCGGAGTGTATATATAAGGTAAGGACAAGGCCCCACTTTCCCTCCAACACAATAGTACCCATTTGGAACAGCCAATAGAGATACTCCCTTCAGCGTCCTACCAACCAATCAGAAAAGTATCATTAAGCAACGCCTGTATTTGCTAAGATCACAGAAACTTCTTCAAAGTCCAGTCACTTTCCAATCAATTGCAACTGCGAATGGGAAATAATTTCCAGAAACCATCCAGCAGTGGGATTCCAACCTCTCATTTCGCCTATACAGAATACTTAAAAGCTATCTTAGGGCATGTTTCATTTCAGAGGACTCTGACAGAGTTTGAACAGAACTGAGTGTTCTCAGCCGTGTTATAACGGAATCTTTGTTTTAATAGGATTTTCATGTAATGTTCACATGGACCGTCATAAAATCCTGTATGAATCTAAATTCTAATAATTTTTCATCATTTTGGCAGTTCGGGAGAGTCATTCTACATTAATATACTGTACTCTCTTAGTGTATACATTATTCTACTGACATTAGTAATGGATAATAAGCTAAAAGATTAAGAGTTCTAATACATAAAAGAAACTTGAAAGTGTATTAATAATGAGAACCATCATTTTAATCAATATCACCAGTCTTGAGTTAAAATATATAAGATACATGATCATTGTCTAAGAGTGTATTCTTAGCTATTCGAAGGATCAAATATCATGGTCATCGAATTACGGTCATAGTCAGAAAGATCTCGGCCCACGTTCAGCAGATTTTCAAGAACAACCGCGTCTCCCCAAATAACTTTACGCAAGTTACAATCGATTTAAATTTAAGACCGCGAATTTGAGCGCGTGTGTGGGAAGAATGGAACAATTTAGGTTGGTGAAATGTTGCGTGGGCGTTAATAAAATTCGGATGGAAAATTCCTTTCCGAGAAGCCAGACGTCACAGGAAATGCCACTTTAACTATTTCCTTTCATTGGTTGTCGACAGTTATTGCAGGCGTGGCTTAATCGGAACTGTCGTGGGCAATACACGCCTTTCCCCCTGAATTTGAAAAAGACAAAATTAAAACGCGTTCCTAAATCTCTTGAGGCGAGATTGATTCTTTTGTAGAACGATTCACGATTGTCAAATCGTAAAACATTTTTTTCCACAGCTCTGTCAACCAATTGGATTCTGAATTTGTCCTTGGCCATAAGGGATGCCATTTGTCATTTTGTCATCTGGCATGTGTTTTTGAAGGTATTGATTGGCTGTGATCTTACAATTTTGGAATACGTTGTCTTCCTCTTAATTTTCCTAAGAGAAGGAGAAGTTAACTGTTGGCTTATGGTAACATATTAAAATATGAAAGATTTTATGCCTGATTATTAATAATTGAAAATGGAACCTAGAACATTAAAATTTTCCCATGACCGCTAAAATAGGAAGTAATCTTTTTTAGTGATTGTATTGGAAATTTGTATTGTTCGTTTCTCAGCAAGCAAAATGAAATCATGCGAACAAAGTGAAATGTTGGAGGGAAAAAAAATTCTCATCAGCGATAAGAATTTAGCGAATGTACTAAAGAAAGTCATTTTAATTTCAGACATTTCTGATAAAATTGATTTATTATTAACAAATTTGGTTTCAAGAGAAGTTCCGAATCTCTCCATATCTAAACATACTCACATATCTAATGATCCAACTCTAAAATACCTAAAACATTTCAATTTGTTCTAAGAGTATCCACAATTTAAGGTAAAATTCAGATTTACACAAGTGATCCAATTCATGGTACAATTCAAATTTACATGAAGCAGTTGAGCAACTTGACTGAGATACTTGAGCATCTTTCGACTACCCATTTCATTTCTGTTTCAGAGCAATTACTTAATAAAATTTTTTTTATATATTTTCTGTTTACAAGATAGTACGGAATTTACGATTTAGCGGGAACCAATTCATAGAATTTAGAGTCCCGTCCAGCATTTTGTTATTAATTTATTTAGGATGAGTGTTGACAAAAAAAAAAGTGAAGCAGCTACTTAACATACGTTGAGCCAATAATCGAAAACCTAATGAGTTAATTTATAATTTTACCCTATTTGCTGGGAAGGCTTACAAAATATCTTATTTTCCTATTAAGCTTAGATGCTGCCGAATTCAGAAAAAGAGTTATAATTCAGATTTAATTTCCTTTGAGTATGGATTAAACATAGTATCTCAGTATAATTTATCTTTTAAAAACATTGTTGCTCATTGCATTTCAGAAAAACAAATATTTAAGCACGTCTCATATTAGAAAATAAATATCAAAACTCACTGTGTGTGTGTGACATTCTTCCAAAAATGATTCTTCTTCCCCGAAAATTTTAACTTTTGCCGTTTGTAATGCTTTAAATCTGAGCTTTCTAGTTACCATCTTGTAATTTTTAATGAGACATGGTATTTTTTTTGTGTATTTGAGTATCATATTTTAACGAAATTATCTACATGTTTTATTTTCTTCTTAAAACTACAATCTATGGGAATGGATATTCCATGGCCTTTATATGCCTTATTATAATAACGGTCATAAATTTATTTGAGAGTTTGGCAGAAAAGTTGCGCTTTTGCAATACTGCGTTAATTATAGTGCAGCCAAAAATCTTTTTAAAAGCACTGATGATGTTTTGCGTTTTTGCATCAAATATATTTTCAAGTGACTGTTTTTAAGGGTTTCTGTAATTATACACAGCAAAATTACAAATATGTAGATTATTCTAAAATTAACATGTTATACGGGTACAATGAATGTTAAAACAACAAAAAGATTCTCTTCAATATAAAAATTTTCTAAATTTGTAATGATGGGATTAAAAAAACTTTTAAGACTTAATCAAATAATAATTCTACCACAATAATAATTACAGGAATCTTTTGTGGTGATTATTTCAAGAAAATGATAAATTTCGCTTCAAAATGTTCAATATTTTATAAAATTCTTCTAATAGTTCCGACTTTAAGAATTTAATACTTCTTCCAAGCCACCTTAGCATTTGTAATTAATATTTCGAATCATATGGGAAAGTTCATTCATACCTTTTTTTCCAATATGAAAGGAATTAAACTGGTAACAAACTGGTAATAAATAAGAATCATTTTTATTCCTAATGGTTCCAGTTTTTAAGACTTCAAGGTCAGCTGTTGAGCTGTGAGCAGTCAATCAACATCGCATATGAACCGTTTCTGTTTTGATGTTTATCATACATTCATTATTATTTTTGCATTAAATGCTTGCAATGAAAGTGAAGAAAATATTTTTAAATTAATAAAAAAAAATTTGTTTTGCAAAATTCGAATTCATTTAAAATTTTAATGGGTTAGAGCGCTGCAGGTTCCTCTCTCCAGCTAAGACGATGTCATCAAAGGACCGGTTGGTTGCTAGGGCTACAAAGAAACTTGGAAAAAAAATAAAAGAAAAGAATTAATGATGAGTGATAATTACGACAAGTAAAAAAAAAGTGAGAAATAATGATGGGAAGAGAAAGCGGGAGGAAAAATATTGGGGTTTGTGAGAAGATTCTAGAAACGTATTCTAAATTCCGCGTCATACCTTCGATTATAATAAGTGAACAACATTAGAAGTTGGAAAGACTTTTTGATTTTGAACTGTTCTTACCTATTCCTCTCCCTCTGAAAATAATTGATTTTTAACCTGCGTTTAAATAACCTATTCTTTTCTCAGATGTATTCAGATGAATTTAACTCTTCATAATTCCTATATATGTATACATTTTATTACGTATACATTGTATACTTACATATTTAAAGAAACATTAAGTCGGTTGAATTTTTTTAAAAATTACACTTAAATTTGATGTATTAAATTAATATGGAGCAGAACAGCATTGCGTAATTTTATCAGCAGACAGTAAATGAAAAAAGAACTGAGAGCAATAAACTGGTAAAGATGAATAGATGGGGGGGGGGGGGGGTAGAAGTGAGAAAAAACGAAGAGCTATAAGCCAAGTTTCTTTCTGTTAGCAGTGAGGGAAACTGTTCAAAACCAACAGGAATACGTCTATGGAGGAGCCCTGAGTAGGGTATTCTGACTTTTTTTTAGATGAACAGGTTCTAAATAACAGATTTCTCTTTATTGATGGATCTAAAATCAAGTTCAACATTTACGTTACTCTATACTAAATATTTCTATTTCATACTCCTGAAATGTTATTGTAATAACTTTAAACGTATTGTGTGTTATTAGCCAAATTTGTAATAGTAGTCAAGTAAAAACAATTGATTCAATTTTTTTTCCCGAGGAGCTAATAAACAATTTATTAACAATGCATTCTTCACGTGAGTATTTAATTTAAGAAGAAGTACGTTGTTCCAAAATTTTGAGCATTACAATAAAAAATAAATAACTATTATTTTAATTTCTGACATGTGTTAAGTAGTGACAGTATAGTTGGTGCCAGTTTT
>BMAW01113121.1:0-73626 GCA_019974015.1 Nephila pilipes
TTTTTTTTTATTTCAGTTTTACGTCGCTACTCATATTACAGCCGAGAAAAGTTCACAAACTTGCGCACCTAAGCTAAATCTTCAAACTGTTAACATATTTCAAACGTCAGTTAAATTTATGGTGGATTACTCTCTCTCCGCTCAACCATTGTGTGGGATAGAACATAAGTGGATGCCTCCAAAAAATTTGTTCAATTCAAGGAGTTGAAAAATAGGAGTAGGGCGCGCTTTACTGTTTTGCTCTCAAGTTGATTTATGAAGGTATATCTTGCAAAGGTATTATGAAAGCGAGATTTATGAGACGAGGGTGCAAGATAAGGAAAAAGAATCTTATTTTGTTCTTTTTGAGGCTAAAAAAGATATTTCTTTCCTTCTTGTATTTGAATTGCAGCACATGTTACGAGCCTTGTACTAATATACAATAAAAAAATTTGCAGTTTCAGATGGAGTTATTTATCAAAGAAGAAGCTCAGCAAAATGTGTATTTTTTGTTCAGAAGTTATGTTGAAGAATAATAAATCTTTTAAGTCCATTTTAATGGACCTGTAACTTTCATTAATCTCTTGAGAATTTTCGATTGAGTTAATAAAGATTTATTCAAAAGCTCTGGACCATATTTTGAGCTGAAGTTGAGCTTTCAGATTTTGAAAAGATTGCATTTAAATATAAAATAACGCTCGTTGTTCAGTGTTTAAAGTATAAATCGAAATTTCTGAATGAGGCTTTAAAAGCTAAAACTATTCTCTTATGTTATTTACTAAAAAAAAATATGTATGTGAGGCTTCTTAGTCGATTTGATATAAAAAAATAAATACAAAAAGAATTTATTTTAAATAATGCTCGTCTTAAAAGCAATTCACAGATATTTAACACATGGATCAATACGTCCCGAGACTAACATTGAAAACAACATTTTTTTTGCAAATTTTTTTTTTATTCATCAACATAACACCTTTTGTTAATCACCTTTTAGGGTGATACAATCATCGACTCGTTGCTGTTTTTGTTCCATCGAAAGCAATCGCGGCACCCACTTGGAAAAAACCTTTTTCATGCTCAATTTTTCATGAAGGATAGTAAATACACTTCCATATGATATCTGTGTCATCTCAGCAATCTCACGGAGCTTCACTTTACGATCTTTCATTACAATTTTTGTTACTTCACTCACATTTTCCGGTGTAACGGCTTCCACAGGTCTACACGAGCGTTCCGCGTCATTTGTGTCGGTACGACCACGTTTAAACTCGGCAAACCACCGACAAATCGTTGCTTTTGATGGACAAGAGTCCGGGTAACATTTTTCAATCCATTGTTTCGCTTGCACGGTGTTTTTACCCATTAAAAAACAATGTTTTATCAGAACACGAAACTCGGTTTTTTCCATTTTCTAAACAAACTACAAAACGACTTTACTCCAACCTCGATAACTCAGCTGTTTCTGGTCCGATCGACTTAAAATTTTGACACGTTTCAAGCAAAGGTTCGTACTCTAGAAAGACCTGGTTACTGGTTTACTACGAGCGCCATCTCTGGGTTAGTCTCGGGAGTTATTGATTGATGAGTTATCTCTCAAAACTGCTTCTCTTTTTAATAATATAACAATATCGCGAACGCTGATTTTAGACGGAATAATGCATTACCGGATACTGAATACTTTATTTAAGGAATATCAAAATATAAACATAAACATAAACAAAAATGTTAAGCAAATATTTCGTTTGCAACTATCATATCAACCATTTTCTAATTACTCTGAAAAGAGTAATTAAATAAATAATTAACATCAAAACGAAAACAATTGTAATGAGTAATAAATTCAATAAAATGAATAGCTCCGAAGGAAAAATCTGAAACATTTGAAATGAAACTAATAGCGCTTCTCAAGGTGTGACAAATATTTCATTTTCCAAAAGTTAATTACTTGTAGTTTTGTTTAATTTTTTTTTCATAATTTCAACAACCGTCACATGCTTTATTTCATTTTCAATACAATCGATAAACATAACTTTTACACACATATTCAATGACAGAGCAAAATGTAAACAGCAAAATATAGTTTGTAAACATATTTATTTTAAAAATATACGTTGCGTAAAATTTTAAACAAGCCAGCAATTCCATAATTAAAATATGTGAAGAGTTTATTAACCGGAACTTCCCTTTTTCACGTAGTTTGTTTCTATAAGGTAAAGCTAAATACTTTATTAAATACATTTTGAATCGCTCTGAAATATGATATACTCGTGTATTTCAAAAAATATTCTTCTAAAACAGATATCGTCAAACTTCAAATGATATAAGTATATCTTCTAGATTTATATAAACATAATATTCTATATAACCCAGTATAACTCCCCGTTATAATTCTCTTCTGCTGTCAATATCAAATTCATTTAAAGTCGTCTTGGATCAATAAAGGATTGAATAGAATAGTCACACTCTGATGATAACCTGGTTATTTGATTCAGGTCTATGAATAATCAATATTTGATCCCTAAATTACTCTCTCTGAGGCAATTATTCCCTATATTAGTCTGTTCGAATTTTTAATATAATAATTTAATTATTACCTTATCAAACAAATCGGGTTTAAGTTCTTAGAAGCATACAAGATGAGGGCTCTAATTCTTGACTTCTGTCTTTGATTGGAACATCTCTCATGCTTGGCAAGTTAGTTACTATTCCTTTAGCTTCTGCACCACACTCTACCGCTAACTAACTTCCAACTATCATATTAAATACTGCACTACTTATACATACTTTCCTCGATTCTATTCATTAAACTTCAGTGATTCTACAAAGTCATTAATCTACTACTTCACTCATCTACATAAGTCAAGTTTCTTTTATCAGGAAAAATTCTTAATTCAAACTGTATCATAAAATACCGCTAAAGTGTTGGTCGAAGAGAAATTCTTGATTGTTCCACGCTTTATACAAAATAAACGTATTAAACTTTAAATTTCAGATAATCTATTATGTCCTCATGGAAAATAAAGAAGAGCTAAAAGGAATTTAAGTATAGCCATTATCAATTACTCTTAAACTATTCCTCAATAAATATACATTTAATAATTATTGTACATAACACTTAAGATAAAATTAAATATTTTCATTTAGTTTCACTATTTATCTTGGCTAACACAACCGAAATTTAATAAATAACCAGTAAGTGAATTAAATTTATATTTAGCATTAATAAACATTTTAAAAAAAAATAAGTTATTGAAAAGCGATATAAGAACCCTCATTACTTTAAAAAAAAACTATTGAAACCTCTGAAAGTCTATCCGTATGAAAAAATTGTAATGGTAATTAGAACCTTTTGTCTTCCATGCAATTATCTTCAAAAAGATTATTTAAAGTAATTGCGTGGAAGACGAACTATTCTATTTCGTTCCATCTATGATGAGCATCACGCGTAAAATTTTCATGAGGCATCACTTACTCAAAAACATAATCATTGACATAACTTTTATCAAAATAAGCACGCTTTTCAAACATATCTGATTAGTCGAAGTCAGTAAATTAGGCAAATTAAGTGAATACAGAATGCGCAAAAATAAAACAGTTCTCAAAGTAGGTGTTTAAACTCAAACAAAACAGAAGCTGTTAAAAATTCAGTTAAGATCAAAAGTAAACCATTTGTGTCAGATAAAAGTACTTAAAAATCAATAAAAATATCTTTACTCAACCGGCATTAGAAATCTCAAATCTCAGCACTTCGGTAACCTGTCACTCCCCTAACTGAAAATTACAATTAGCGACAGCAATTAGGACCGTCGACTTTCACACAATTACCTTCCCGAAACGAACAAGCTGACTCTTCTAATAATCTTCACTCGCGACACTTTCATAGGGATTAAATACCTTCATTTACTCCAAGAAGCGATCTCGGCGACAATCAACGCCGCCGTTTCGAGCAATTAGCTGTCTCTGTAGTATAACCACTCATTGACTGGGGCGCTTCGGTCGTCGGGCCGCTCCATCGCCCCTTTATTTTCCTGAGTGAAAAGCTCTTCATCGTAATCCGGCTCTTCAGTTGCGTCTGTTCCGGTATTCGGGAACGGAGCGGGCTTGCTAAGAGGGTTTCCGGTAATCGGGAATTTTAGTTCGGGTGACACATGGTTTGCGGCTGACTGCTTCCTCTATGTTTCTAACTCTATTAATACCCATGGCTCTACTGCCGGGTAAGTGATGTTTTTTTCCAAAATTATGTTCATCTAGTTTATTAATTTATGATTATTTAAAGAAATTCCAAAATAGTGTTTTTAGTGCATAGAAATTAAAACTTTACGATAAGTGTCGAATATGTAATATGGATTTTGTTTTTAATATGGCTCTGTTATACTTTGTCATCGATAATGAAATTCCTTTTTTCCATATAAACGAAACATTTTCAATACTAAATCATTTGTAGAATATATATTGAGAACAAAAACTTCGAGACAATAAACTAATATGAAATTGAAACTAAGCAAAATATGTTTATAAATTATCATTATAACATATTGAGCTGCCATACATATTCAGTTGGTTCCAAGTTTTAAAAAAATAGTTACTTAAAAATAATTTATTTCAAGATATATTTTAAAATAATTACATGAATCAAGTGAATGTTAAGTTATTTTCAAAGGAGATCTAACTGATAATGCAAGATATAAATGATGAAATAAAAATGAATATTTAAGCTAATATCGACATCACTGTTTTACATGCACATTGTTTTAAGTGGGGAAAAATCATTTCAAAACAAAATATTAGTGATGAAACTTAATTATTTCAAATTTTATGAACCGTTGTTTTTTTCTGATATGTAATAATTCTTGACTCTACATCGTGAAATTATTTTTAAGTCATTCGAATTGTAAATAAGAATTCTTTAAAGACATAAGAAAGTAATACATAATTATTGTATCTGATTGCTCATAGTAATACCACTTTAAAATTAGGAACTGAATCATGTGTTATTAAAATGGAAAGCATTTTAGGAATTTTTCGTGAGTCTAATTAATTTATATTCATTTAGTGAACCTTAAAAACATCGTACAGTTACTCAATTGGAAGAAGTATATCACTATTTCATGTGTTTATAATTTTATTTTTACTGTAGAAATTAATTATGATTTTTTTTTTAAATTTTTTTTTCTTTTATAACATTATAATTGTTATTATCGATGATGGAGTTTTAAAGTGTAGAAATCGTACATATTTTTTTTAGATACTTAGTCCAAATTTCAAATAAGTGTTTAATTGATGTAAATATACTTAATCATTTTACGTAATCATAATTTATTTGTTTTTTAACACGTTTATGATACCATATGGACTTCAAAATAAAAAGGAAAAATTATAGTTATGCCTTGAAGAGGAACTTATTATTAAATTATCTCAGAATATTTATTTGATTTCTTCTTTATCTGCAATATTTTAAAGGGATGAAATGATTTTAAATGAATAT
The DNA here is from genome assembly GCA_019974015.1 of Nephila pilipes. NCBI lineage: Eukaryota > Metazoa > Arthropoda > Arachnida > Araneae > Nephilidae > Nephila > Nephila pilipes. The sequence continues at coordinate 5,465 of BMAW01113121.1, forward strand.
GAAATATTGGAAAATTATAATAATATTAGAAAATATTAAAATCAATGTTTTATATCTTTTAAAATAATTATGTTAATTTATGTCACATTTGTTTTTACTTTTACTGTATTTATATTCAATTACTTATGTTTTCTATTTATTTGTGTATTACATTTACTTTATCTATTTTGGTCCTGCTCACATGACTTCTAGAATTACAGTTAAGTTTTTTTTTTAAAATATTATACAATTACGCTGAAACTGTAACATTATTTAATTGGAATATTTTAGTTGGTTTTATAACTCCGCACTTGTAACAATACGAGGGCTATTGGCAACGGACTTTATAATTTTGAGCCTCAGTCGAGTGACGAGGATGACGTCTGAGTCGGCACCTCCTCCTCCTCCTAACTTTCACACGACGCCAACGGGAGGACTTAGAGCCTCAACAGTTTTGACTTGCATCAGCACCGGCATTATGGCTGGTCTTTAATGGCATCAATGTCCAAACTGAAGACTCAATGAAAAACGTCGGAAGCAAGACCGCGACCATGACCCTTTATTTAATTGGAATAAAAGAAATATTTTTAAAACAATAAGTGGTTGGTTGTTCTTAAAAATGTTTATAAATTTTTTTGTAGATGAGTCTGACAAGTAATTCTTAATTTCTTACACATAACTGGAGTACGCCAAATTCAATTAAGTTATCTTTTCTGGAAATAATGCGCTGTCATTATAAAACAAATATTTGAGCAATTTAAGTTTACTGAATATTTTGTATTTACATAATTTTTTCCCTTTGGAGGAATTAAATTAGTCATTTTTCAGCATGTTCAACATTTTAGATCTTGGAAATTCAATTTATGACTTTTTAAAACTTAAGTTTAATTTAAGTTTCCATTATATACAAGAATATAACAGTACTTTTATAATTATCTTTTCATTTTCTTTAAAAATATCAGCAATGATATACATAGTTAGCTTACTGTGTAAAGCGATATATTTAACTTATTCATGCACTGTAAATTATTCTAGATACATAATTAATCAGTTTGTAACATTATAGATTTAAAAAAAAAAAGCCTCATGTCAGTCACTGATTGTCACTAAAGTAACTAAGAAATCATTGCTCGATGTTGTGGAATATTTATCTTGATTTAATATTATTGATTGAGTGTTTTATTAAATTCAAAGTGATTGCAATATTTATTGGACTCCAAAGCAACGCGAGAAGTGTTAGTGACGGACCGTGTAAGTGGGAAGCTTGATGAATTGACGATGACGACAATTGAGCTGGTACTTCGCTCCGAAATTCCACATCACACTACTGGGAGAACTTGATGCCTTGAAAGATTTAGCGTGTGTCAACCCCATGATCTAATAAACGCTTACTTTTACAGCATCTTTTCATTAATTTAAAAGAAAATAGTACTTCGTTCTAAATATTCAATGTTATGTTATTCAGAAGCACTATTTAACAGTTTAAAACTGATATTCGTAAATATTACTTGTTTAAAACATTATTATTTATAAAATTTGATAAAGATATTTGTACTTAATTTGATATCTATGTGATATTTGAGTCACACAAACATAAAATTTGGGAGAATTGAGTTCTTGCAAGTAATTATGAAGTACTCTATTGAGATTTAAAGTAACACATCGGCTGATAAGTTCCCAGCCTTATTCAGAAATGGCACCCCAAATGCAGAATTAATATTTTTTTAGTAAGTACAAATCTTTAAAAGGTAACTGTAAAAAGTTTATGACGATCTAACGCTTAGTTAAAAATGACTGTGGTTTTAGAGAAACAACTTTTTTTTTTATTTATAAAACAATAGGAAAAAAGAATTTTGTATGTTGATAAAACATTACTTTTTGATGAGAAAAAACACGGTTGAAACAAAAGCATTTCTTGATAAGTGTTATCCCGACTCTGCACCAGGAAAATTGACCATTATTGACTGGTTTGCTGAATTTCAACGTGGTCGGACGAACACCGATGATGCCGCCCCCCCCCCCTAGTCGAATAAAGAGGGAATTATACCGGAAAACCTGAAAAAAGTTCACAAAATGGCTTTGACAAACCGTAAAGTGAAGTTGCAGGAGTTAGCCGATATTCTAAATATGTTAAAGGCTGTATTCTGCATGAACATTTGTCCATGGGAAAGATGTTTTCAACTAGATGTTTTCAAAAAGAACAATAAGTCAAAGATTCCGAGTGCTGTTTGAATCAATTCCACCGAATTGAAAAAATACTTTTTGCATCGATACGTAACGACGGACAAAACTTGTATCCACCTTTATGCACCAGAGTCAAAACGGCAGACAGCTGAGTGGACACCAGCCGGTGATACTCACTCAAAGCAGCCAAAAGCGAAATAGAGTGCTGGCAAAGTTATGGAGCGCGTATTTTAGGATGCGTATGGTATTTTTTTATAAATTACTTTAAAATAGGCAAGATAGTAAGTAGCAATCACTACATGGCCCAACTGGATCATTTAAAGGAGGAAATTGTGAAAAAATGACCCCATATGCATAGAAAGATAGTGTTCTTTCGCCATGACAGTGCACTGTGTCACAAGTCTTTGGTTACGATGGCAAAATAGCACGAATTATGCTTCGAATTGCTTCCGCACATACCCTATTATCTAGATTTGGCCCCAATGACTGTTACCTGTTCTCAGACCTAAAAAATGCTCGCCGGAAACAGATTTGGCTCGGATGAGGAGGTGATAGCCGAAACAAACACCTATTTTAAGGTCAAAGAGAAATCGTTTTTCAAAATGTTATCGAGATATTAAAGAAGCTCTGGTATGAATTGTATCGCTCTTGAGGGAGACTATGTTGATGAATAAAATTGAATTTAACTAAAAAAGTTGTGTTTTCTTCATTAAACTGGGAACTTATTGTCAATATGTTACACTATTGCCCATTAAAATAACTACAACAGGAAGAAAGGCAAATAACAACCTAATGTATATTGGACAAATATATTATATTAAAAATAACAAGTTTTCAAATTTTCAAGACATTTGGAATCGTAGATCCTGATGAATCATTACCCAGTGTTATCGCTTCTGGTAGCAATAACAACTCTTATACGCTTGTGCACGGAATTAGACATTTGATGGCATGTAAATGTATAGCTGTCTATGCAGCTACAACACGATACTACAGTTCATCGACTGTAGTGACTGGTGTTTGGTGACGAGACAGTCACTCCGTAACCATTGACTAGACGTTTTCTATAGGCGAGAGATCTTATGAGCGTGTGGGACAGGGAGCAATTCAACATTTCCTGTTTCATGGAAGGTCCGTAAAATATCGGCAACATGCTGCCGTATATTGTTCTGTTGAAGCATAGCGTTTCGCAAGCCTGGAAGAAAGGGTAAAGAAACGGTCCGTAACACTCCAGAAATGTAATGGGCATTCTCAATAGGGTCGTCAATTAAAACAAGAGCTAACCGAGAGTGCGTCCAATGGCACCCCATACCATAATGACAGGTGATGGGCCAGGATGATGTCGAACGTACAGGTAGAGTATCACCTTCTTGGTGTAGCAATTTTAATGGCCACTAGTGGTTGCTGAAACAGTAAGAAGATTTTTCCGTCGCAGTTACTCAAGTAAAGGGGCTATCTATTTTGCAAATTAATCAGTCATCGTTTTTAAAAGGAGATATTTTTTTAACGTCACAACTTAGAATTTATACAAGAGTAATTGGGGCTATATTTCATAATATTCAGCTACGTCATTTAAAGAAGACTCATGATTCAACAGTCCTCTCCTAAATTTTACTTCCCTTCTTCGGGAGGACATTAAGCGTTGACTGATTAAATATACATCATACAAAGTAAACGATAAATGTTTTAATGGATCATGACTCAAATTCACAATTATATAGATATATCATTGTCCATGAGCGTTTGACTATGACCATTTTGATACAATATCTGTCTTTTTAAAACCAGATACGTAATTCAAGAATCATTGAGCACTGATATGTTTTCTTCAAATTAAGAGTTTGTTGAAGATCGTGGTAAACGAGTGGTCGCGGTACAGAACTTTGAGCCAACTATAAGGAAGTCGATTCATGAGTTTTTCATGGTTCCATAAGGACTACTGCAATGTACAATTCAGCTTTCTGCACGTTAAATTTAACTGAACCTAGAAGTTCTTTTGAGAAACAGAAAAAAAGTTAAGAGAATATTAAAATCGTGATATACTAACTTAGGTGTCACCCTCGTCACTTCATCTTGGATTAAATTATTTGGTCAGTTACCAATCACTTGGTTTTACAGAGATTTTAATTAAATAAAGTTAATCTTATTGTCTTATTTTTATTTTAACGTGTGGACACAAATCAGTGTTATTTTTTCCTTGAATTCTTGAGAAAGGATTTTTAAAAATTACATGCTCTAATTCAATTTCGTCAAAGCTTTTCTTCCAGCTTGAATTTTCTAACTTTTATTTTAACTTGATGACATAAACAAGAGTTATTTTCCCTTGAATTCTCGAAAAATGGAATTCTAAAGATTACACGTTCATAAACAATTTCGTCAAAGTGATCCTGAGATATTCAATTTTTTTTTACTTTTCTTATGGAATGTAGAAACAAGAGATATTTTTCCATGAATTCCTGAGAAAAAAAATTTTAAGGATTACAAATGCAAACTGATTCCGTCAAAGTTATCATCCCAGATTCATGTGGAATAAGTATATTGCATAATATAAAATTGAATCTAAGTTTTCGCATTGTATGTGCAAGAAAAGGTTAGACCACTGTTTAAAAACTCTAAGTTCTTTAAATTCTCTCATTCATTTAAGCCGTTAGCGATCCATCAAAAAATATTTTTGCCTAAAAAGGCAGGAATAATGATAAGATTCGTTTTTAACAGTTGATTTCCTGTTAAACAGATTGAATAATTATTAACGCAATTTGAAGCAACACGAGGTTGTTCTTGATTGGCGGTATATTTTTAACCATGATTTAAGGGCGGTTCCTTAACTAACGGTTCTTAACTAACTTGCTGTAAATAGAACCTGGATTCATCTGAAAAGTTACACCATTAATGTATGCAAATTCATTGTTGATCCCATCAATGAAGGCATGTCTATGATGTAATGTAAAGGGTACACGGAGCTATGGTCACAGAGCCGTCAGTCTATGCTGCTGCAAACACCGTCTAGTTGTTCTTGTAAACCATTGTCTAATAAATGATCGATTCAAGACTTAGTTCATTAGTGAACGTGGGTTTACGATCCACTAAGTCCCTTAGTGAAACATGTGTTTATTTTCGGCTGCTAGTGATAACAGTTCGTTCAGATCCAGCACGGTATTTAGTATGACCATCCCAAATTCCTCCATTTTATATTCTGCTCACAGTCATGGGATCTCAATTGACGCGAACACCAATACTGCGATACGATAAACTGCAACATAGGTAGACTACAATTCGAAGGTCAGTAGTGTATTTAATGACACCGTTCGCCTTATTATGTATTTTGATTTTTTAATAGTTGCTCTCATCAACGGATATGGCCATGGTAGCCTAGTGCTTATGATTGAAGACTCGCGTTCCTCGTTGTTTTCGTCGAGGCATGGGTTGGGGCCCTGATGCCACTAAATTCCTGCTGAATAGTGGAGCCAATCTTCATTAAACCTGGTCGAAGTCCAAATCATCCCTTTCCGTGGTGCGGAGGTATAAGGGTCAGCTCAATTGTAGTCCACGTCACTTGACAAAGGCTCAGAATTGCCAAGTTCATCTCGAATAGCCTTTGCATTGTTGCTCAGAGTGATGTTAATAAGAATTGACACAATCACATATAACTAACACATAAGTTATAAATATGTATTCTTGGCGTGCATATATTCTTACCTTGAGAAGGAAAAATATAGATTTCAGATGTATATGAAATAAAATCTCATAATGTTTTAGCACGATTCTTGCATCTGAAAATCTTTAAACTACGATACAGGCATAGAAAAGTCATTAATTATTTAGCAATTTTAAAATGACATTTGATTTTTAATACTTTGAGGATGCACATTTGCTCAATTTTGTTTCACTATTAGTCAAGAAATTTATTGTTTTTGCACTTTTCCTCAAAATGTATTCCACACACTGTTGAGAGACATTAGAATACAAGGTTTGTCCAATAAGAATTGAAACTAATTCTTTCAGCCAGTAGGAAAGAGAGAAGTTGTTCTCTACACATGAAATTGGTTACGAAGTATGTGATGTAAGCCAGAAGATTTGTATCAGCTATCTCTGTACCATTTCAGTATGTAAAACTCACTTATAGGGAAAGTATATTTAGTGCTCGTGAAGAGAATGTAAGTGCAGTGGACCAACGAGCAGCCCTGAATCATCATATCTTGCTTTAAACTATGAACAAGTCAGCAACGGAAACTTCTGATATAAACTGTTAGACTTATACGAAAGGAATAAAGTCCAAAATGCATGTTTTTCAGTGGCACAAGAAACACAATGGTGACAGGGAAAATGTTTATGTAGACGTACTCGAATTCTAGAGGACTCGGGCCAGCTGCATCCGAAAAAATTCAATGATACTTGAATGTTTCATCCAAACAATGTTCTCAGTCATAGGCGAAAAATAACATAACGTCGTAAAATACCCCAATATCTTACTATCCATACCCGTATTTCTTCCAGATCATTTAATTTCCTGAAAACATCTTGAGAACACATCGTTTTTGGTCGACCGAAGGGGTTTAAGCAGCTTCGAAAGGGGTGCCCGAACGGCCTGGCTGTTGCTGATTTCTGTTGCTACCGTTGCTGATTGTTACGATCCAATAATTGGGCTCATGTTTTGAAAATTATGAACTCAAACTCCATATTTCTTTTTATGATTTAAGCCCCGATATTTATTGGACAAACATTATTATTTTGTTTCAGTAATATTATTATTATTTTGTTTCAGTAACATTATTATCATTTTGTTTCAGTAACATTATTATCATTTTGTTTCAGTAACATTATTATCATTTTGCTTCCACTTTCCTCGAGCCTTGATGCTACTAAAGACCCACCATGTAGCCGAGGTTGATACATGTTAAATTTGGCGAAACTCAAAATATTCTCTTTGGAATGGTTTGGAAGTTAGGGAGGAGGTGCCAGATCAGGTGTTGTCCTCGTCACTTTACCGAGGTACAAAATTACGAGGTCCATCACCTATAGATCTCATGTTGCTTCTTGTGCGACGTTAATGAAAACAAAACTTAACTAATCCCAAACACAGCTTAGCAAGAAAACCAATAGTGTAAGAATATAATCGCCAATTTGGTCGTCAAACAACTGTCGATTCGGGCATAGAATAAAATTGCTGACACCTTGCAACACTTTCACAACTCCAACTGTTACAGGAACTTTCTATATTCTAACTGCTTCAATAGTTCCAATTTTAGCTTTCCAACTACCGATATGAACCCGCTAGAAGAAATATTCTGCATCTTTACATGTGCTTTTGTTACGTGGAATTTTGCCTTAAATATCATCTGAGGTTATTTTCTGATTTTATAGTCAAATTTCCAACTCCTTTCTGATCAAATGAAACATTATTACTCAAATCAGATGAAAAAAATAAATATAATGAAGAATGTGAGGATAGAGGGGAATAAATAAGCGAAATAGAATTGAAAATGAGGGCGGATTGTAGATAGTGAGTAGTTGTTACATGATTGATAGAAATTGGAGCGACTAGTAATAGCTGATTTTCTGTGATTAAATTGGCTTAGATGTGATTCCTGGTTTGAGTAACTTGAGACGACGGTAAATGTAATTCTATTTTAAATAATGAAATCAGTTTCCAATAAAATCTTTACACAGATTTAGTAGATCAATAAACTTTTTATATGAATAAATCAAAATAAAGTGAAATTTGTTTTATTTAATGAAAGCGCACTATACTCTCTAAGACTAGCGGATGGCAGTTTTCGTCGAGCCTTGATGTTACTAAAGATCCACCATGTAGCTGGGGTTGATACTTGTTAAATCTGGTGAAATTCAAAATATTCCGGTTTGGAAGTTAGGAGAGAGGAGGGGCCAGATCAGGTATCGTCCTCGTCACTTGTTCGAGGTTCAAAATTACGAGGTCCATCGCCTATTAGATCTCGAGATACTTATAGTGAGTCGATAATAGAACCGAGCCAAACCAAAATTCCCTAAGAGCAATCTAATAATTGTTTTTCTATTCCTGAAAGTGTTAGTAAACTTAAGGATTTTCATCTATACTTCGTATGAAAATTTCCTTAAAAATCAGACATATTCCAAAATATATGAGGAAATATATCGCATTCCAAGGATGAAAAATGTTTTCAAATGAATGACACTTAATAAGTCGGTTTCAGTTGAGATCAAATTGAAATATAAATTATCATTGTGTTTATCAGACATAACATAGCAAATACATTACATTTTGAAAATAAAACAGATTGTTAAAGTATTTTTACATTCAACTTTAAACACAACTGTAATCAGATATTATATCTCTTATTAAAGAAAAAAACATAATTGAATACAGTCTTTTTCCTGGCATAGACGAAGCTGATCCATATATTTCTTATTCAACTCAATTTATGTGATGTTGTCAAATATAATCGTAATTTTTTTGTAGAAATTAAAAGGCTTTATTAGCTTATACAAACAAGTACTCTCTGGTTCTTAACATGATCTTAGCTTCTATGTTCTGTATAAGCATCCATTAAGAGGAAATTTGGACACATTACGCCTCCTCAAGACACGTACTTACAGCAGAGGAATCACCTCTCTTGATCCCACAGAATTCATAGATCCTCTGTCAAACATGTGAACAAGGGAACGTAATCTCTAAATCCTAGCAAATCCTCACCCAATCTTATCACGTTCAAAGATCCTTTTCTCCGCATCGTAGAATAAGATAGAAGTAGAGTATTCACATCTCGTTGTTCTTCTGTTTCATATGTTTTGTTAAGGATGTTATATTTATATTAGGTCAAACTTATGTTACATTCATGCTGATGAAAGTGATGCAAATAGAAAATTCTTTTAGGAAGTATTTTGCGAACACAATTATATTATGGTTCATGTACCATTGTTCATGTGAAAATGCCTCTCTATCAAATTGTCATGCTTGAGCATTCTAATTCATGCGAATAAGGGAATTCATTAGGGAGGGTGTTGAAAAATTTAAAACTCATTTGACAAGCATTGTATTCTAATTGATTAAACCATTTTAGGCATTAAAATAAATTACTTCAGTGAATTTTTATAGTTAAAATAATTTTTTTACCTAATCTTAGTTATTCTTAAAATTATCTTTAAATGACGGCATTCATTTTAAGAAAGGATGACTTTTCTCAAAGCATGCATTGTTTCAATCGAGTGGTGGGGAAGGGCAATGATGCCACTGAAAAGCCTATCGTATAATTTAACCCATTTCTTTGCTAAGTATTAACTAAAAAGTTAGAACGACAGAAATATAGATAACAGTTAAAGTTCAGTTGATAATATATTTCATATATTATGATTTAATTTCATATAAAAGGAATAAAAAATATATATATTTTTTAAAATATTATTTCTTTACATCAAGAAGAAAATTTACATTAAATAAACTTAAATTACTACGAATGTAATAAAAATAGAAATTATTTCTTATTTTGAACTCTTTGTTAATACTTCTTTCTCGTTCTACTTAAACTCGAACTAGTCCTTTGAAAACCCATTTTTTTTAATATTCTTCTCAATAGTTATACAAATGGAGGAAAATTATTAAATTATGTTATTATTTATAATTCATAAATTGGCTTACTTTTTCTTGCGATATACCCAAGAATGATTTGGGAATCATTTAAAAGATAGATCATAATCTCCTCCCTTATAAATTAGGTTAAGATAACCTAGTGTTCATGGTCATGCTCTCGCGACCAGTGTTTAAGAATCATGGAGCCACTAATGACTCACCGAGTAGATGCACTATGTACGTAAAATCTTGCTGAAGTCCCAAGTCCTCCCGCTATAGTACGGAAGTTTGGAGAGGGATGAGCTAGTTCGGGGGGCATTTATAATTACAAGGGTGCCGCCAATATCCCTTGTGTATGAATAAGCAATCACATTCATAAAAATTACAAACTGCTAGACAAAGGTTCATGAATTGTAACAATTGTTGTCTTTATCGGAACATGAATATGAATTTAACGAACTTATTAACACTCAAAATTCTAATTATTCATGCAACTTCCATTACGATGATACCTAACGAAAATAAAAGACTTCATACCTATTGTATAGAATGCAGAGATGCAAAAAAGTTACAGTATATAAGAAATCTATAATTTTTTCCCTAAAAAAAATGTCATATAAAATTTTCCATTGAGTGCTTTTGACAGTAAATTTATTTTCATAAAAATAAAATTCTATTCTGTGAAATAAGTTGAGTTTGAAATAAATGTAAGATTTTTCTCTCTCAAAACAAAATATATTAGTTTCCTTATGTAGGTTTAATAAAAGTGTCAAAAAAGGATGTTTGTACAGTAACAATACAACAAATGTGTCTCAACGGCTTTTAACATTATCTCGAGAGATTTGTCTATTAGGTTTAGGAAATTCCAGTGAATTTAAATAACTACCATAGAAATATTTTATTTTACCTTCCAAACCTTATATCAAGAACCAAATTCTATAATCTTTTAGCATTCATTAAAATTTTAGAAGATTCAATTCTAGAAACGCTTTTGTGCATGGTTTCTATTGGAGGGGAAGCTATTTTGGAATTAAAGTTCCGCATTGAATATTTAATATAAATAAATATTTAAAGTTTAATCTAATAATACCTTGTTTTCTAGAAAAGGAGATTTGAAATACTTTAAAAGTCAGCTGGATGAAAATCCGTATTTATCTGAAATATGAAGAAATTATTTATTTAAGGTGGGATTACTATTCAACAATAACCAAAAGAAAATGGTTTCGAAAACTTAAATACAATTTCATACGAAAGAGCAAAATTAAGAATTAGAATTTTCCTTCGCTTCCCATTAGACTTTGAAAAAGATTTGTGGATTCCATTCTTTCTCTTTCAACATTTTCAAATTGCTGTATTATACGGTTGACGATAACAAAAAAAACGATGTAATTTGATTTCTATCTCCTAAAGCGAGATTACATGAAGGTTTTCCCCCTGCATCTTAGACAAATTGCAATGTCGATATTTTCGATCTGAAAGTTCTTGAGTAAAATTGAATTAAGCTACTTAGTATATATAAAGATTTATTTTTATGATGAACATTTACCGATAACGATTTTAGTGTTTAAAGTTACGAACTTCTAATAGTTTCCCCCTTATTTCTTTATAAAGTGATTAATAAAATACATTTGAAACATTTATTTTGTATTTAATGTTCAATAATTAATCGACACATTTAACGAATTCATTTATAAATTTATGATCTACTTAGTAATCTTAATTATAATTATTTTCTTCAGTTTTTATATTCAAGAGGCTCATGGATAAAGAAGTATAATTATATTATATGCTTATAAAACTTCTTTCGTAGTAAATTTTTTATTTACAATTCATTTTCTAACTATGATTATTTTCCTAAATTATTTTTTGAAATTCCATGGAAAAAGAAAATTTGCGAGCTTAGCATATTTGTATTAATAAATAAGTTATTTAGTAAGTATTTAGTTTACTGTTAATGTACTAATCGTACATTAACAGTAAAAATGAAATATTTGTACAAAATTGTAATATACAAATGTAAAAATGCAGTATTTTCCTACGATGAATCATTTAACGATAAATTGACGATGGTGAATGTAAACGCAATGATTTTATTTTACATTTGTGCGTATAAGCAATGACATTTCTAGAACTCGCTAAAAATTTGGCTCGTGATGAATAAAAGTTATATAACGTAATTACTAAAGATTCAAAGAATAAATATAGTATGAAATTTGAAGCGTCAAGAAACTAAGAAATTAGGCTCGTGAAGAATAAAAGTTATATAACGTAATCACTAAAAATTCAAAGAATATGTATGAATTCTTAATGTTTAAGCATCTAGAACCTAAGAAAATAAATTAACTTGACTCTTAGAACATGTTTTAATATACATGATATCTTTTTCTGTTCGAAACTGCCGTTGTTTTGTAAATAGCATTTTGATGTACAGTTAAAAAAATAATGGCAGTTTTTATTCACTTACGTTATTCGCAAGGTGTCAGAAGAGGAATGAACTTTTGGCAGTCCTTTTCCCTGTAAAGGAAAAAGACTGCTGAGTTTTAAGAAATACTGTCGTTGAAAAAAGAATATGTAGGAAAAAAATTCAAACAAAGAAACCAAGATGGTTAGGAAGAAAATAAAGAAAACATGAGAATAACTTATAACGGTAAGTTCTCTTTAGAAACTAAAAACTGTGGAGGAGAAACTATCCATTTTTGACAGCAAAGTAGATTGGAAAATAAAGTGTTAAAATTTAGAGTAAAATGAGTCCCAAAGTCGAAAGGCAAGACGAATTTTCATAATTTATTTACTTTGAAAAATATACCAGTGTTGAAAATTCAGATAAAACCAAGAAGGGTAAGAGAATATTCTGAGAAGCATCCTGCTGACGGAAGTGAAATCGAACATGGAGTGATAATGGAGATAGAAGAAAGAAACCAGAGAAGAGGAGATTGTTTGATATTGATCGTTATAGTTGACTTTTGAAGCACCCTGAGGGCTATTTGCGATGGATCATGAAATTTTTAATCTCATTCAAGTGACGAGGACTATACGTAAGCTGGCACCAAATAATGCAAACTTTACATCACGTTACTAAGAGGGTTTGGGGCCTAGACCCGTAATTCGGAGAAAAAAAAACACCTGCCGCTTGTTCGCTATCGTAACCACTGGATACCACGGTTAGTATTGGAAAAAATTAGATGGTTAAGCTTTTGACAAAAATAAAAACCCGTTAAAAATTAGAAAAAACGAGGAAACGATGTGACATTCGAACTCAAGTTAGACGCTGATAACGTAGGGAATGAAGGAGTGAGAAATTAGGAAGAAAAGAAGTTTTACGTCACCTTTGAACGATAAATCATGAATCAGAAGTACAGGGACTCTTAAAAGAGGTCATTTTAGAGAAAGATGATCTTTCATTTTGTTCAGTAACTTTGGGAGAGGAGGGAACAAGCTATTGACATCTTTAAGAAATGGTATAATTTATATAATATTCAGAGTAAAGTCAAGAAAAATTAAGTCGGTGTGTAGGAGCTTCTTTTCAAACGTACTATTTTGAAGTTTTTAGTCTTTTGGCCAAGAATATATATAGTAATAGGTACGTCTTTGCAAAGTAGTACGACTCGAAGAGGTCGTGTACCTCAGTCACAAAGCTTCTGTTGTAATAAATGTTTTGGTAAAACAGAAGATTTACGGTCACATAAGGCTAATTTTAGTTCTACTATGAGGAAATAAGTTGTTGTTATGTTACAGGATGTTATCTTGAAAACCTTATTGAGTTTTTGGTATAGACGAAACCCGGACTACAAGTTTACTCCCTCTAGTCAAGTGATAGGGTGAAAATAATTAATCTGACATATTAACAACTTCTCCATTCTAGATTTAATATTAGAAGATATATTTATTTTTATTTGATTACCATAGGGTTGTGCATAATATTATGAGAGATAGTTCATGAAAAATGGCTGCATTCCATTACAAATGCTTTTCGGTTGTGACCTATGTCTGCACTGCGAACTCCTTGTTTGGCACTCCTCTAGAATTACCTGAGAAGTAAATGCCAGACCTTCAGTTCCTAGCTTAAGGTTACTCGCATCTTAGTTCTGCTTTGAAGATAAAGAAGTGGTACGACAAGAGAGTCACGAGTCTTGAATATAAAATTTTGAAAAGGGTACGGAATATAATCCGATGGAAAGAATTTTCCTTAATTAATGCCACCTGGGAATGTTCCTTACATATTCATTAAACCCAGAATTAGAAAATTATCTTATTCAATAACTAACGCAGTTTCTTAAGATTAGTTAATCTACGGTGGTACTAAAGTGGTACTAATTAGATTAATAATGTGTGCAGATCAGGGTCTTATTTTTAATGTACATAGAACTGTATCATATTTATTGTAAATAAAAGCTCCTTTTAACTTATTAATATATTAGTTTGAATACCTTAATCAGGTAAAAAAATTCATACATAAAATTTATACTAATTTCAAGGCTCATTAATATTTAAATTGAATTATTTATTGCATACCGATTGCATTGGCTGGGGAGTGAAGTTTTTATGTGAAGGCAATGATAAAATGTGTTGTGCAAGCATTTTCCAAACAAACTTTGTGTAAGTATAGCCAATTATTGGAGTCGCAAATCTAGTAGTTGGTCGACAAAGCACCGTCAAGTTGCTCTGATGCAAACCTAAGACAAATAAAGAAATGAAAAAAGAAAACTTTGAATAAATATGAACCAGAAGGCTGTTGAGATCATTAAGTCATCAAAACCGTACATTCCATGTTTAACTTCAATATCCTATATATTCAAAATTTTGTAACAACCTTATTGTCTTATTTTATTTATTAAGTTAGAATCGAAATTTTTATTAAAAACATAAAAACAAACTTAAAACAATCACTTTCATCAAATTTTCATTGAAATAAAATATTATATTAAAAAGAAAAATAGAAATTATTATCGTAAGAAATAAGAAAAATGTTTCGAATTGAAATGTTTATCAAAACATCAAATTAAAGAAATAAAAATTGCCCCCAAACAGTTTATTTACTTATGTATCAAAGTTTTATTCAGTTAAAATGTTACGTGAAAAAGAACTCAAATTCCTTTTTATGAGAAATAGAAACATCAGTTTCTTTCTACTCAAATAATGGAATGTATGAATAATTCATAGAAAATAATAAATATAAAATAGTCTGTCTTTAAGAAAATGGAAATATATATCCAGATATATTTTAATCCATTAAATAATCAACATATATAAATTATTTTTCAATTTATCTTAAAGATAGAAGAATTGAATCAATACTAACTTCACTTACTAAACGCACAAGTATGTAACTTTAAAACACATTTTTGAATCAGTTTAATACATAATTTTCCTATTTCAAATAGTCTTAATTTTATAACCTAAATAAAATCACGATTATATGGGTTTCAAACTAAAATTTTCTTTTTATTAATGAGATTAATCAAAATTCTCACAAGAAATAAGAATTCTAATGATTGAATAATTTCTTCATTGTACAAATAAAAATAATTAATTCAGAGTGAAAATCAGAAGGTTTTATTTTATTCCATTTTTCAATTTTAAAGTTTCTGGCCAAGCAAATTTCACATGTTTTAATTTAACTGCCCCCTTTTATCCTTCTTCAAGGGTGATTGTAAAAATCTAAACAAGCTATTTTCAACTGACAATGCATAGACAAATGCAAGAGGTAAACCAATAGACGACACAATGCAATGGAAAGCATAAGGCGTGAATTGTCCCACACATCGTCATTTCCATCGTGGATTTCAAGAGACATGGCGGACATCCACGGTTGAAATGACGACGTGTTAGTTACCTCGCGCTTTATGCTTTCCATTACACCACAGACTTGCGGTTCTCCACTTGCTCTCTAGCTATGCATTGTATTTTGAAAATGGCTAGCTTAGATATTTTCCATCAACCATTAAATTATTGCCTTTGAGTTTCAAACTACAAAGTATATACACTCTCTAACAAAAGAAAGGAGTTGCACGAAGAAGACAAAAATTCCGGTCAAAAAAATTATGTACAGAGTAGAAAATGATTGAATTTTCAGAAAAATTGAATAATTTGTTTCAGAGATGCATAGTTACAAAGTAAGGAATTCAATAAGGTGTTGACCCACCTCTAGCCTGGATACAAGCTGCCACAAGACGTGGCATAGAGTGATAAAACTCTCTGATGGTCTCCTGCGGTATTTCTTGCCAAATTTGCTCCAATTGTTGGGATAAGTCATAAACATTCCCTGATAGAGGCAATCACTTTCCCATTTTATCCAGAAATGCTCGATTGAAGAGAGATCTGTCTGGCCAAGGAAGTGTTTGACAAGCTGCAAGACAGTTCATAGCAACACATACTGTATGTGGTCTGGCATTATCTTGCTGAAAAATAAGATCAGGGAATTGCAAAAGGAACGAACGGTAACAAAACAGGTCTCAGAATGTCGTCGATGTACAGCTGTGTTGTAAGTGTGCCTCTAATGACGACCCAAGGGGACGGCTATCAAGGAAAAAGGCACCCCTCACCATAACTCTTGGTTGAGGGCCTGTGTGGCATGCAGCAATGAAAGCGGGATCAGGGCAAGCTGCCCTAGCGTCTCCAGACACGTCCTCGATTATCGCCAGTACACAGTTGGAAGCGGGATTCGTCACTAAATACTCTACGTCCCCTGTCAGCCTCATTCCAACCTGATCGAGCCCAGCATCACTGTAATCTGGCTCGACAGTGTGCAGGCGTGATTGGCAGGTGGCTTAGCGGTTAGTACGGGAGTAGATTTTGCTCTATCTGTCGTCTGTGAAGGGTCATGGTGGACACTCGTGTGCGGATCGCACGTCTGATGGTTGATAACGATGAATCAGGAGCTGTGACAGCTAATCTGAATATCACTCTGTCTTCCCAATCTGATGTGGCTCTAGGTCGACCGCTATTATCATAACGCTTAAATCTGCCATTGTCCACCCATTCTTGCCAACATCTTCTAATCACTGACGAGCGATTCTCGAATTTTTCCAACCTGTCTCTTTCAATCCAATGATACGACCTCTTTCAAACTTTGATAGTTGCTCGTAATGAACTCGAATCTTGAATAATGCGGGAAGGCATTTTTTCAGTCGCTGAAAGGTATCCTAAATCACAATGCAACAAAAAATGTGACCATGAGATTGAGAATTGCTTGTTATATACACATGATGATTGCACAGTTCCAATGGCCTGTAGCTCCCGCTATTCATTTATTGGACATCAAATGTTAATCATTTGAATGTTCTGTCCAAATGTTTTTGCATACGAAATTTCATTGCAATTAGGCACTTTGAATTTTTCAAAAAAATGTCAATCAAATGTTTTAAGTATTAAAATGATTTTGTAAATAGTTTTAAATAGAAGATACAAATCACAATAAAATAAATAAATAAAGATGCTAATAAAGTCACAAATAAAACCATCAGTACCCTAAATAAAGATTCCTGAAAAGATATAAAGAAGAAAATAAACCAAAATGTATCTAAAGAGGTACAAAAATGAGCAGAATGATAAAACCAATAAAATAAATGATTTTAAAAATAGGCAAACAACAATGTAATGATAACATAAACGTAATAAAAATATTATTAAGCCAAATAAATGTAAAAAAAATATAAATGAAACTAATAATTTCATAAAAATAGCAAATAAATATAACAACAAGGAAAATATTCAAGAAAGGAAGTAAGAATATAAAGATATCAATGGTTCAAATAAATGCACCAAACACTCAAATAATATCTCCGAATACAGAATAAAGAAGTCAATACACTAAATATAAATAGTAATAAAATAAAATTAAGTTACCCTTTCACATATTTAACCAATTAACTACATTAAGGTACTATTTAACCAAGTTAAAGTACCAAACAATTTTACTATAAGATACAGCAAAATAATTTAAGGAAGCCTTGTTGAAAACATGCCAGTGGAAAGTAGAAATGTTTCTGACCATTTATCTTTTTTTATTATTGTTTACAACAGAATTCGCAGCAGCCAAGTTCACCTGGGATATTAAAATGTGCATCTGACATTAAACTTACTATTCACCTTATTCTACATTGTAAAATGTATGGCTCTTTTATAAAAATGTACTTTAAATGATAATTCTAGGAACAAAAGAGTTTTCAACTTGAAAGTGATTACCTTAGTTAAGTCAATTTACAAGAATATAGCTATGATACATTTCCATTAATATTAAATGGCTATATTTAATTTGAGCAGACTTATGTATAACATGTAAATGGAAGTAAGAATAAAGAAAACTTTTTTAAGAAGCATATTTCTTAAATTTTCTATTCATATTATTAAAAATGATTGAAATTCAAAAAGTAAATGGATTTGAGCATTTTTAAACTATTCAAACATCTATCTTTATCACTTTCTGCATAAAATATGAAAACTGCATAGTTTGTTTAAAAATAGTAATGCAACATATAGAAACCTTGCAACAACAAAATACTGTTTTGAGCTTCGATCATCTTTTTCATGAAAACAAATTGGATGAATTCTTAACGATAAATCATGCTATATTCCTGTATATTTCTTTATATATATTCGTATACAGAACTTAAACATTCTTCCGAATTTCTTGATGTTTTTCAATCATTAGTTTTAAAAAGATGTATGAAAAGATCAACATAAATATTTTCTTTGAAGATAAACATCAAAATATACATATGAAAACAGCTGTTGCAGACATTTACTTTCTGCAATGTTTAGGGTTTGCGCTTATTCTTTCAAAAAACTTTTTTCACCAAATGAAACTACTTTAAAAATCAATATAGGAAAACTAGATCTAAAAGCTTTATCGTTTTTGCCATGCCTCCGTATTATTCGCTGTAAATTCTTTTAAAAAAGAAATGCTTTTAAGAGAAAATGTAAATTGTTATCTTTTAAATCGAGGCATTCAAATATAATATTATTTCACTTTTCAAACCATTGTCGGAAATTATAAGGATATGAATTTCGCACTACAATGAATTAAAAACCATTTTCTTTTTTAATCATAAAAGTAAAAAAAAAAATTATAAATATGAAAAAACAACTAATATTTCGTGGGAAAAAATATTTTGTGTTTTAATTATAAATAATTGCTAATGTCTATTATCACTGTAAATATTAGGTAGAGAAAACTTAATTTCTTCATTTTAAAAAATAAATCTGATTTAACTTGTGATTATAAACGTTTTCATATTACAGGAGCAAATGTAGCAGGTTGCTTTTTTACTACATGGGAAGTAAAAATGAGGTTCAAAATGTATGAGGTTTAATTATTTATAATCAAACATTCCAAAAAGTATTAGACGTGACATATAACAAATATTTATTATGATTATGAACATAATTATTATCTATTATTATTATAAATAAATATAAAGTTTTTTTGAATTTAAAAATAATAACAACACTGTTAAGAAATGAAAATGGCTAGATCGATTTCGCTTAAGTTCATGAAATCAACATGAAATTCTTATATAAATGTATAAATACATCTTTCACGTTTCATATAATTTAAAGCTTAGCTTAGATGCAAAATTTTAGAAATTCAATAAAACTATAATTAAAATGATTCCAACACGACATATAGAATTTTGTAAAAGACGAAAGTTTTATAAAAAGTTAGTATTGCCCTATACTCATAGTTAATTTTTTTTTCTTTTTGAATCCTCGAAAATTTTATAATATTTTTAAAAAAATACATCAATTCTCAAGAATATTTATTTATTACTTAGTAATACATGAATGTGTGGGTATTTAAATATTCTTTGGAATTATTTCAGTTGGTTTCAATATTTGATACAACGTTTGGATCAACATTTGATAACCAAAAGCACTCATTTTAAAGACATTCCTTTAAGACAAAATCCTATTTAATAGTATCTATGTAGACTTTTTTGAAACTAATACTTTGTAAAATCCATATAGTTTAATTCCCTTTAATAAATGATAACTACATCAGTGTTAATTAACTGTATTCTATGCCGAATAAAAACAAAAAATTTCTGCAAGCACTTTGAAAAAGAACCATTTTTTTTTTCTTTCAATGTTACTAAAAAATTAAATGTCCGAGACTTGTTTTCAGAAGAAAACATTACCAGCCTATTTTAAGAGATAGAGTTTTCGTTAAATCTGTTATTACTTCAAAGAACTGAAACATAAATGAATAAAATAACGTTGGTGAAAGAAAACGAGAGCTTAAAATATGACTTCAAAAAGTACTAAAAGGTATAAATAACGGAGATCGGTTTATAAGTGATTGAAACGGCAAACTTTAAATCCTCAATACCTTAATGGGCAGTGTTATTCGGCTAGCGTAGTATTATTTTATCCGGGTAAAATATTGTCTATACACGTACGTTTCCAAAATCTATTTCATCAGAATTTTCTTTCTTGCCAGTAGAATTTTTCTTACTAAAAGCACTGCATTACTTTTATTCCAAAAATGAAACTATTTCCATATCGATTTCAATCCGGCTTTTATGTGGTAGTAAGTATAATTGCTTTTAAAAACACTTAAATCATGAATAATTATTCTTATTCTAATTGCATTGTCAAAATATTTCTGTATAATTTTTAGTGATGAAGAGATATAGCAATGTGCAAGCTATAATGTCTATTTATTTCCCTGAACTTTTATTTCTGATTAATTATTAAAGTTAACGGATTCTTAATGATATCGATATATTACTTCTTCTAAAAGAATTTTTGTTCAGTCCTATATTTTTCTCTTTTTTTGATAAATTTTAGTTTTATAAATAGAAATATGTTACTCACAAATTGCTTTCAAGACACTTTATTCATTCTGTGTGTCACAATATAGCTTAAAATTTACTTTCGTAATTTTTTGTCTGATATTATTTGTCACATTACTACGTTATTATGTTTATTTATCTCCGTAAATGCAAGATTCATTTCAAAACTAGTAGAATTTAGTTGATAAAAGCAATTTGCGTCTTTTAAGCGTACATTACATTGCTTTTATCATTTCATATAAATATGGATTTATACTACAATGTACTATCAAAAAATGCATATCAAACTTATTAGTCTTTTGCTATGAATATTCCTTCAGTTTTGCTCTATTCCGTGTATTGGCAACGGAAGATAATTTAGATAAACAGTTCATTCTTTAACCAAATATTTATTTCTTGTATTAGTTAATTGAATACTTAACATCGCACCTAAAAGCTACATGGGGGAATATATATTTTTGATGACGGCCCTCAAAATTTTAAACAATGTTAAAAAAGATGACAATACCTAACCTAGCCCCATATTCTTCTAGCTTCCCCATCAGCCCAAGGTGAGGACTTGGATCCCCGACATATTTAACGTGCATCATCCTTACTGCTCGACGGGTCTTTAATAGTGCCATATCTTAATCCTATAAATTTATTAACAACACCGACAATAAACTCACGATCGTGACCATTCTGCTACTACTTCTTTAATGAGGAAATGATATCCATTCTTACTTTATAAGAGAGTCCATTATCATTTCAAACCATCCATACCAAAGTTGCGAAAACGTGTGATAACCATTTTAGTGATTAAATTCTTTTATTTAGTATTTTTGATACTTAAAGTATATTGAATAATTCTTAACAAGAATTTTTTTATATGATAATATTTTGGTTAAAAATTTGGACAACTTTTGAAATTGGCTTTTAAAATTTTAATAATTACTGTATTTTAAATCATGAATTTATTGTTTCAGTAATTAATTTTCCGTTTCTGGTGCCCTTGAACATATTCATAACGAGTTGAAATTTTTAGTGTCATTCATTAAACAAACATTAATTATATCTTATATTTAGATCAAGTCTTTAACAATGGTACAAATAAAATAAATTAAAGTTATTATTGCTAGTCTATAAAAAATTAACAATTTATTTGAAACATCTGCATCAAATGCTTCTTCATACGCTTATAAAATTTCAAAAGTAATTGAAAGAAATCTATCTGACTTAAATATTTTGTAAAAAAGAGAAAGATTATCTTTCTTATAATGAAATATTGAAGAATACTGTCTTTCGAAGTGGAAGTATTATTTGGTATCACACCGTACTTAAGACAGGAAACTGCAAAATAATTTTTCATAAGAATATAAGTGATTTAAAAGGTCAAATTTAAAAATGTTATATACCATATACATTTGGAGTTTTGTATATCTTGTAACATGTTTCCATAAAAGATTCCAGTATAATGTAATTTATTATATACATTTATTTTTTCTAGAGATACTCATCATTATATTAAAATCCTAAATTTTTCACTAAAATGAACTATTAAAAATTATACTCTACACACACACAAATTTGTCTATATATCTTAAAAGTACCTTTTATATATTTTTTAATATTTATGACGCATTTTTCTCATTTAGTAGCCACTTTCCTTGGATGTTATGTATAAACTATTAAACACTCCTGCAGTAAAAGGAAAATGTTTCTTGTCTTATATAAGATGAGAATTTTTAAAGTCTTCAATTAACTCTAAGAAAAAAAATGAAGCAATCACGCTTTGTTTATCAATACTAAGACACTTTAAAAGATAAAAATTTTCAGATCATGTCAAGATTACATTCTCATCAGAACAGTAGTACAATTTAGGGTCAGTATGAATATATTTAATCCTGACCACCATAAGAATTCGAATTTTTTTTATCCTTTTAACAAAACATGACTTTAATTTTTATTAGAAAGTGTGGAAATATATAATTATCGTATAATCTTACTAATATTTAAGTCAACGTAAATTAGAACAAATGCAGGTCAACAAATGCGAAAAAATATTACAGATATCAATGTTAAGTTATTTTATTACCCCTACTTTTAAGTAATTGAATAATTCTGAAGAAAATGATGTGTTATTTTCGACAAATGGGGATATAATTTGTATCTCTTTTACTTTAGTGGATTTTCTATTTTTATTTTCTATTTGTAATTTAGACATTAACTCTCTCCTTAGAAACTACGTTTACATCATTATCGAGACTAATGACATTTATGTAGAATAATCGGTGTTACCAGATAAGCAATACTACATCAAACAAAAGCAGTAACATGTGTCGCACTTATGATAGATGTATGAGTGATGACAGAGTAGTGAAGTTTGGTGTTGAAGGATATGTGTGTGTCAGCAGAAGACAAACTCGAATGCTATTCTTAACAACACGCTATCGACTACTGCTCCTCCTCTATGCTCTTTAGTATACACTCATGGACAAAAAAATTAGCGCACCAAGAAGGAGTCTTCAAAATGAAACGAAATTTTACATACGTAATGATTACTTTGATAAAAGTAAATGATTAGAAAATCAAAGAAAAAGGATCATTTATTTCAGAGAAAAAGGCAAAAGAACGGAGGATTTAACACTCTGTTGAACCCCCGTAGCGCGAATGCACGATGTGATACGATCAAGCATTGAGGCATACTAGTTCTGCATGAGGTCTTGAGACATTTCGTTCCATATTTGCTGTAACCTTACCTCTAGTTCGTTCAAACTCGTGGGATACCCAACTCTCCGTCCCAAATGATCCCAGATATGCTCGATTGGAGACAAATCTGGGGATCGGGCAGACCAAGGAAGGATAGTAACAGTGCATAGACAGTCTTGTGACACCTTTGTTGTAGGATGTCATGGACATACCGCTGGGCTGTCATGGTGCCATGGATCAATTCTAGGAGTGACCGTATATTGTAAGCAATGGCACCCCATACCATTACACCAGTTGTGGGAGCGGTGTGTCGCTGTAAAGCAAAGGCAGGATTAAGGCGTTCACCATGGGGTCTCCACACACGAACACGATTGTCATCACTGCTGATATTGAATCTGGATTCGTCGCTACAGACGACCTGGTTCCATTCCACTGCTGTCCAGTTTCCTCGTGCGCGGCACCACTCCAAACGGTGTCGTCGATGGGTGGGCGTCAAGGGCAGCACACGTAATGGGAGCCGCAATCCCAAATGTCCTTCATCCAGGCTCCTTCTTATGGTTCGAGAAGACACAGGGGCTCCTAGTTAAGGTGCTACCTGTGCCTGGATGGTGGTCGATGAAGCAGTTGGCTGTACGCGTGCATTTCTTACGATGTGGCGGTCTTCTCGACGACGGGTCTGTCGAGGGCGTCTTGAGCCTGGTCTTCGTGTAAATGACATCTCCCGTATCCACTGGTCCCAACACCTCCTCACAATACAATCAGAGTGGCTTAATTGAGGAGCTACACGCCTAGCTGACCACCAAGCTTCCCTCATGCCAATGATTCTCCCCCTCTCAAACTGCGTCAGCTGCTCATATTGTCTTCGAAAACTGCGTAATGGCATGTCTACCTCAGCTCTTCCTTTGTAAACGATTCAGCACAATTAAACAAGCTTTAGTTACCAGTTTTATACTCCAACGAGAACGACATTAAACGCAATCTACCGGCTATACTTAATGCGCAATCACGCTGCATTTCTAATCATTCGCATATTTCCGCGACATATACCTTCATGCCAAGGTTCGTTACGATCCCGCAATTATTTCTTGTTGAGCTAATTTTTTTGTCCTTGAGTATGTATAGGTTGAAATCTAGATGACTGGAAAAACGTTGTTTTGTTAGATGAGTTATGGTTCCAATTGATAATAGTTGATAGTGGGTTTCGAATGCGAAGGAACGAAGAACTTGAAGGCCATATATAAAAATTCTCAACAAGACTTCTGGTAAAAATGAACCAATAATTGATTGGAAATGGCTGTGTTCAGCTACTTGGAGACCGTTTACAGCAATTAATGGGCTTCACGTAACGAAAAAACTGTGGAACATTCCAGGGTGATAATGCAATATTCGACCATGTCTGGAGCGATACTAATTCCCCATTGATTTGCTGAATATACTAGCCAAACCCAATGAATTATTTGGCTCCCTAAATTGCCAAACTTGAATCCCATCACACATGTGTGGGTCATGTTCTGAAGGTCATATTGTATATTAAATACTACACTTGCAACATTTTTCAATTATAATTAATTGTAAACGCAACATGGCTGAATATTTCTTCAAAAGACTTCTGATAACTTGTTGCACTTCATTGAAGAAAAAGAGATTCAACTTGATACTTGGAGACATCCAACAACTCTTATGTTTGTAGTGTTTATTTGAATACATATTATGCATAAGCATTTCTTAAAGAAGACAAACAAAAATTTCTGAATTAGGATAAAATAAGTATACTTTTTATTTACGGTGCTGGAATAAATATTGACATATAAAGTATGAATGTATAAAAAAGAGCTGAAAAATCAACAAGATAATGGTTTTCCAACATTCTAAAATTTTTTCACAAAGCTTAATTAATGAAAATATTTTAGAACCTTATAAGCTAACATACTTCTTACAATTCATAAAAGAAAAAAAATTCTTAGTTAAGAGGGAAATAAATACTTAAGTTATTTAAATTAATTGAGTTAATGTTTATAAATGCATGTAAGAAAAAAAGGCAGAGTTAACAATCGTATGATATTCCTCTTTTCTAAACAACTTCGTTGAAGTTAATTAACTAAATTAGTTACTTGATGATTATCAGTTAGACTTCTTTAGTGAAAGATATTTTATTATAAAAAGTTTTTAGAAGAATGTATCACTTTCTGAACCATATGGGTATTTACATCTATCTAAAAATATGAAAGGCCTTAAAAATTCTTTGAGAACTATTTTGTTGGTTCCAGTTGGTTTGTTTTGTTCTGGATATTTGACACTAAGTTGCATTTTTTTTAATTTTCACTGAATCAACTATTCAGAATATTTATGAATTAGTAATCTTCTGGAATAAATATCTGTTTAAAGCCTTAATTTCCTTTTTTATAAAAAAAATATTTCTAAAAAGGTTCAAAACTACATTAATAATTAAATATTTACTTTGATATTAAATTGATGCAATTATTAACATCTATACGCAAGTGTAATCTAATAATTAGAAGATATGTTTTATCTTCTCAGAAAAGATAAAACTGAAGATTACAAGGGAAATATTTGTTTTTAAAACTATATTTTCAATGCACTTTTAACATAATGTAATCAGTTACAGTTAATTTTGTTTTCTTATTTATTATCATCAGTTACATTTCATTTATCATTATTATTGAAAATATGAACTTAATACCGAAAATATCTGTTGAAAATTCTATCAGCGTACATATATTATTAAGTAAAGATTTGACTCAGGGTTAAACATTTTCACCACGAAGAAAATTAAAAAAATTCATTCGTAATTTCTTCTATTCTTTAATATTATTTTACTGTTTAGACTGTTAATTTAAGTATTATGTATATATATATATGTCTCTCTTTCTCTCTCTCTGTAATATATATATATATATATATACCGGGTGTCCATAATTAAACGTTCCTACTTCAAAATTGTGTACAAACGAAATTATTGATCAGGAAGTTGTAAAATTCTGTGTACAACATAAAGAAGGGATGGGAATTTTTTTGAGTGAATAAAAAAATTAGTTCAAAATTTCGCCACTAGAGGGCGATTTTAATGGAGATACATTAATACATTAATACTTAGCATACATTTATAACAGTTTACAAATTTTGTTACAACAATTAATGCTCAACACGATGACCATCATTTTCAGCTACTATTTGAAATCGTAAGATAGCATGTTCCACCGTTGACCGCAGTGTATTCTGGGAAATGTTAAGAACATGTTGTGAAATACTGTCCTTGAGATCAGGTAAAGTTCTTGGTTGATAACTACTTACTAGCTGTTTTAAATGGCCCCAAAGCCAAAGTTATATGGATTGCGGTCTGGTGATCGGGGAGGCCACAGATGACGAAATTGGCAGCTTAACACACGTTCTTCTGTGAAGTGATATTTGAGAACGTCCTTAACACAACTTGTAATGTGTGGAAGAGCTCCATCTTGCATAAAAATTATGCAAGATAGAATTATTAATAAAAGTAGTCAAAAATTATTAAGTACTGCAGATTTCTTTTAATAATTTCAAAAAAAAAGTATATTTTAAAATTAATAAATGATGAAAAAAATACATTATGAATTGTATCATAAAATACAAGTAGTACCTTCAATTTACAGAATAGTCATATATTATATTGAAATAAATAATTAAACATTATTTCAAAATCGTAATCATTAATATATTGAATAAAAATTGAACAAAAAATAATAGCTGGTTTCACACACAGAGACATATATATATACATATATATATATATATATATATATAAATACATAAATATATATATACAGAGAGAGAAAGAAAGAGTGTGTATACATATATGAAGAGAGACAGAGTGAAAGTGAGTATGTATATATATATTCATGCAGAGTGAAAGAGTTTTTTTTAACTTTTATACACTTTTTAATATCCGGATTTTGTTAAACAGCTCAACTACACAAACAATGTTTGTAATCTTATGGAAATATATTCCTGAAAGAGAAACCTTAACAAAAATTTGAGAATAGCTGATTGAAACGTTATTTTGAAATGAATTCTTTTTTAAATAAAAATATATATCTGTTTCTCCTGAAAATTTCTTCATTTGAAACATGTTATAGCTATTTACGAAACTTAGAAAGCGTTTAACCTGTTTTAAACACAGTTTGGTGGGAATTTATTATTCTGCGTCTTTAGTTGTACTACATCAAAATACGAAAATTTCATCCGAAGCATATATTTCGTCTCATTTATGGTATATATCTGTGCGAAGAATTCTTGGAATTTTTTTTTACTTTTTCAAACAAGAAATAACAATGTTTAGAAGCAAAATGATATTAGAATGGAATATTTTTAGTAATATAAAATGTAATAAATATTGTAGCGCTTATATCTGAAGAGTCATACTTAAATACTAAAATCCTTATTTTAGTTTTTATGGGCTCTATGATTAATACTTATGCATTCGATGCTTTCTATGAGTGATCCCCCTCTAATGTGTTACTTATAATGCCTTAAAAATCAACCGTTCTCATCTGATTACTTATTTACAATTTCAAGGCTGGTGGATTATATTTTTCTTGATCAAAATAACTGAAGAAATATGATGAAGCAAGTTTCAAATTTATTTCAAAGCAGCTTAAATTCAGGTACGTTGAATTTTCAGAATGGAATGACATTATCTTACATTATGTAATTAAGCATGAATTTTCATTCTACTGTAAAATTATCTTCGCAAATACATTATAACTAAATTAGTAACTTATTTCCGAATAGTTAATGGTTTTAATATGCCTTTAATTTATTATAAGAAAACTTTCTTTCAGTTTAAAATACTTTTATCATTTTTTCTGTTAAATTTCTACTGTAAATTATTTTTCAGGACTTCAAAGAATGTTAGGTTGCATTTAACATAGTTATTAAGCTCATACCAACGGAATTCGTCAGTTATAAGGAAATTGTGCACAATATGAGTTAGCTAAGAAGGAATTTCCCTTTTGATACAAAAAATATTTTTTCTCTTAAAATATGTTTTAAAACGTTATCAATTTTGCATCAAAATTACACATTGTTATAAGTATTATCAAGAGAGCTATAATAAATACATGTTATTTCTAGTAAATTAAAATTATTCAGTCAATGAAAGGGAGAAGTGTAGCTGTCTTTGTTTAATGAACTCAGATTATTGTATGAAATGAAACTGGTTTTGTGACAGGAGTAAATATTAATGCAA
This sequence comes from Nephila pilipes, assembly GCA_019974015.1. Lineage (NCBI taxonomy): Eukaryota > Metazoa > Arthropoda > Arachnida > Araneae > Nephilidae > Nephila > Nephila pilipes. The sequence continues at coordinate 33,912 of BMAW01113121.1, forward strand.
TAAATATTGTTTTTAATGTCCTTGTTTAAAATAGCGTTTTGTGTTTATTAATTTTTAGAAATTTGAATAACAATTTAAGCATAACGTTATTCCGCTTAAGATTGATAATAAATATTTGCTTAGACAATTAACAGAGAAATAAACAATTCACATTGGCTTAAATCAAAGTTATATTTCAACGACAAATTAGAGAAATGTACATTTAATTTAATTCGTTCTTCATCGTGGTGATTTAAATAATATTTGCTTTAAAACATTCGAAGTAATACAACTTTAAAAACTTGAGAATCATTTTATCTCAATAATATTCAGATAATTCAGTTTTTGTCTTCCTAAGCATTTCATTTCAAAGTATTTCCATGAAATAAAGAAAATATTTATTCTTGGAGATTGAATTTCATATTTTCATTCCTAATCTATTCTTTTTTTCAAACAACTTACGAACAATTTTATGCTAAAGATTCTATAAAGTAATCTTCTTAAATCTTTATACAAGAAACATAGAAATGCTTTTACCAAAAAAATTATTCTTTTTTAATTTTGTTTTTTAATAATAAAATAGGATATTTTAAGATTGCATTTATTCATTACAAAATAAACAAAGGCTTAATAGAGTTACTCTCCACTTATTTTCCGTCAATCCCCCCCTCCCCGAAATTTTCTTCTTTTAATAATATACTGCGTTAAGCTTCTACTTTAAGCCAACTGTTCATAATGTAAATTCGTAAGTAGCATTTCCTTTCCCCACTTAAAATAAAACAGAAATTTTCCTTTTTTTTTCTATATTGCATCTCTTACAGCACACTTAAAAACATTTTAATCAGAGAGCATTGCGAAGATTCTTTCAAGGTAAAATTTTCATCATTCTTTTTATAATCTCTAGAAACCTAAAATTAATCAGGTGAATAAAGGAATTTAAAAGGAATAAATAAAAATAAAAAATAAGTGAGAGAGATTTTTTTAAATATATGTATATATAACACTCAAAATATAATTAGTATAAACTTAATATATTTCTCAATTATTTCAAGTAATTTCAAAACAGATGTTATATGGCCCAAAATACCTATGTAGAAAACTTACTTATATTTTTGAACTTCCAAGTAAATAGATTCTTTCTACTTTTAAAATAATTTTTTTACTCTTAGTCGTGAAAAAATTATATTATCTTCCACGCTTCTATACTTAAGATTTTGCTCTTCAATTTAAGAGCCAAAAAATAATAAATAAATTGGCTCAGAATTTATTTGAAAGGAAACGTTTTCATGCAGATAATATAAGAAAATTATGTACATGAATCTACAAGCCTAATCTTTTCGCTAAATTTTCTCAAATTTGCGGACGCGTTTTTTTTTTTTTTTTCCTTTTTTAAATTAACTATTTTACGGTTTAAAAATGGAGCGAATTTTCTTGTTCTAGAGGACAATTTACGAAGAAAATATTTTACCCTGAACCCTTTCTAACATATTCTTTCTCTTCCATGAAAATACTTGCACAGCTCTTTGAAAGAGCTTAAATTTATTCACCTTTTAAATAATTTATTTGTCAGGCTCAATTTTGTTTTGTGTATTCCAAGATAATCTATGCTTTATTATGTTTTGCGTTTATAATTCCATTACTATGATTAACAGTTTTTGTTTACGCTGATATTTTATTACTTAAGTAATGCTATTCACACAAAAAAAACTCCTATTAAATCTTTAATGAATTCTGAATTTTTGCTGAAGTAATGTTATTACCTGTACATACTAATTCCCTAGAAAAAAAATGACTGTTATTGAAAGTAAATGAGCTTTTGTGAAATTAAATATAGTTTGAAATATTTAAATGGATAATAATAAATTTAAATAAATATTTAATAGAAATAAATTGCGTACATAAAACTGGAAAAGTGTTTTAAGGAAGAATATCAAAGTGCTAAAAGTAAAAGTATCTGAGTAAAGAAAAACTTTAGTATTATGTACGTATGTATTTTTTGTTTTAAATGAACTTACCAGGTTTTGCTACTTCAATTTTTTGTAAGTCTTCAGCTGCTTTTCACCGCTTTGTCTGTTATTTTTAAATTAACATGTTGTTTTGAGAAAATAGCTTTAACTAAAATGCGTGGGCAAAAATAGAAGATACGTGATGTTAAGTTCAATAGATTGTCATTATAACACATTATAATTTTAACAATCATATTTTGTTAATTCAAGGTATATTTTTATTCCTAAGATATATTTATTTAAAAGAAAATTTATCGTCTCTTTTTATTTCATTATCGGATCAGAATATTATTGTCTACTACAATAATTTCACTTTTGCTGTCATATTAATATTTAATTTAATAATTGATTTTAAGGCAGAATCGTCTGTTTTTATTCTTTTTGTTGTTAACATAGGCAATGTATTTTTGTACAACGGAATGTTTTGCTTGCAAAAATAAAATTGTGTTAGGAATTTGAAGAAGGTATTTTCTTTTCTTCACAGAAATTGCTTCTGTGGCGTTTAGAGTTTCGATCAGAATATTATTACTTTACACTAATTACTATTAATTTTGAATAGTTCTACTTTTCGGAGAATTGCCAAAAAATCTTAGAACATGTTAAAATGAAATAAGAAAAGCCAATTTCAATTTAATTACAATTTCTTTATCCTGCTAACGTGAATACGCTTAGCATAAATGGACATGTTTTAATCAATTACTTATAAACAGTTAAAGAATTTCTAAATTAAAAATCAACAAACATATGGTATCGTTATTTTCAAGCCATTTTGCCTGATCTTATCTTGAAATTGGTAGTTATATCAGATTGAATGCTAATATTATTTTAACAAAATATAATTACAGTAGTTGATATTAACTATGAATAATCTATTCTTTTTCTACTTTTCTTCTATGTACACGAGAATGATTGAATAACTAATTGAAAAATTTATTATTTTCTTTTAAAACTTTCCCTTTTTTCAAATTTCATTAAAATCAGAAATAAATGAGATTTTTTCTCAAATTCGGATTTGAGTTTTTCCTTCTAAAACAGTTACTGACTCTTAAAATTAAGAAAATAATATTACCAAAATCTCTCTCTCTTTCTCTTTAATATATATATATATACATATATATATAGTACTAGAACCACTACTAATTATCATTGGTTCAGAATTTATTTGAAACTTATTTTAATAAATTTTATTAGATTTGATTTGTTTTAGATATTTATATTCTATGTGTTCTTCAATACCAACAGAAATTCCAAACATTTTGTCATTTTCACTTTTAATCGTTTTTCCAACTATACTTTTTAATAAGTATTTCAAAGATTGAAACAGAAGTTAAATTAACTTATACCGTCTTAATTTCTTTTCTCTTTTCTTAAAAATTTGTACTTTTCCAAGAAGTCCTTACATTATTTAATTTGCATAATCTTGATATTTTGCTTTCATCATTGAAAACTAATATGCATTAATTTATATCTATATATATCTATATAGTATATAGTATATAATTTGTATATAGTATATATTATATAGTATATAGTATATACTATATCAGTATACGTTGAATATAAACAAGGTGCAGAGTTGTTCTGGAATCTAAAGCGGTTGAACCACTCATTGCGTTCTTGGTACTGATGTACCACCGTAAATTTTCACCCACTTTCAGATTCACCCACTTTGTAACAAAAGGAAATGTAACATTGTTGTTGTATCTGGAAGGAAATTGTTTATGTGCTTTGCCTTCACAGTAAATAAAAATTACAATGGCATTTTGATTTGACAAAATAACTAATTAAAATTATTTAACAAGAGTTTAGGTTTCCCTCTTGCTAAATATACATTTTTTCCTTAATTTTTTTTAATTTTATAATTTGATATCTTTGATTTGGCGAGTTACATTAGGGGGGCGCCTAATATTTCTTAAAATAATGGTCAACTTTTTTTATTGCGAACATATAGAAAATACAGATATCTTTAAGGGTGTGATTGATCATTTTCTTAGGGGGTTTTTTATTTCGCTCGCTAATACGTGCTTCTTTCACTGAACATCTGTTGGCGGTTCTAGGCTTTTTCATTCACACAACAATGATTCTAGTTCTGCTTATTATGTTCTAGTTTATCTTACCTTGACAATTTAGAATTATGAATCTTAATATCTAGATCAAATGATTGGTCTTCGATATCGTCATGTCTTTAAAACCTGTATTATTTAACAAAAGCTAGTGCATTATTTTGATGTTTATCGGACTGGATAAATTTAAACTTTTTTCGATGAGTCATACATGTTTCAGAAATGTCACATTTACGAGAGAGTATATATAGATTCACCCATCAATTATCTTGCTGATAAATAACAACATCTTTTAAAGACAAACTCAAACTAATGCATATAACTCACTCATCATGATTAATCTTTAAGTAGATAAATAAAAAAGCATATCGTTTACTTAGCAGAGCTCATCACAGATTTTGTTGGATCGGATTAACCCAACTTTCCTTGGTGGGTTAAATAACATATGCATTTGTTAATAATTTTAAAAATATAATTAAACATATCGCTTCCAGTTTATTTCCATATTACATATTGTATTGTAGTTTACATTTGTAAAACATAAATTAAGATTTTAATTTCAAAGGAGTGATTGTTTTAAAATCTCTTCTTACTGTTGTATTTGAGTTAAGAGGAAACTACATACGTAAAAGAGAGAAAGAAAGTAGTTTTACAGTGCACATTCAGTACTATATTTCTTCAGTACAAATGTTTCCTAACAGCCTCTGCTCCTTCAATATAGAACTTTTACAAGTGACCAGGTGATCATATAAGTTAGCACTACACTGTCCCCACCCTCACAACGGAAATGTAAGTTCTTTGAGCCCCAATAGACTTAATGTGCATCAGATCTTCTACATGCTATTCTTTAATGAAAAATGACTCGAATATGAATCTAGACTGATAAATCCTAGGAGGTAAAACAAGAATCTAGCATTAACTAAATGCAATATGAATTTATGACAGATTAATAGGATAATTGAGAATTTTAAAATATTGACAGATAAATTTGCTTCAACACTTTTTACATTAGTATTAGTTTTAAATTTCCTTTAAATTAATTTTAATATATTTAAAATGAATATATTTATTGGGTATTTGTACCGAATAAATAGTTTGATTTTAATTATTTTGTAGCAGCCAGCAAGCTAGGAACGAAAAATATTCAAATTTCTATTTTATACTTTAAAAAAAAAACTAAATAGATGAAGGGAAAAAAATGGCTTTTTAGCAAAAGAATTTCTCCCGCAGGTCGTAATATACTTTTACAAAAAATTCTGAATTACGAAATTGCATTTTATTTTTCAGTTTATACTTTTAATAAAATAGTTATATTACTTTTTTTCCAAAGAAAATTTTCTGCCGCAGTAGGCATGTTGTCACGGTTAAAAATAATGACCATTATAGATTCCATTGAAACATACGTTTGAGTTCTGATTCAAATTCATTCGCTGTGTAGCGGGAAATCGCACGTTGTCGTCGAGGTTTAAAGTCCTCTCTTAACACGGTGTGGAAGTTTGAAGAGGGGATGGCGACTCAATGATTATGCTCATCATTAGACAGAGGATTGAAATCTGTAGGCAATGGTCTTCACGTTGCTTCTGAAATGGATTTCATTTTAATTATTTCCATTCATTCTACTACTGATCGAGTGTATAATAAATGATTGACGCCAGACCATTGTGTAAAATATCATTATTTTATCCAAATATTATACTCAAAGTGAAATACAAAAAACAAACTTACTAGAAACATACAAATTAATTTCTCGAAATATACAATTTTCTCTGGAAAAAAAAAACCTTACGTACCACACAATAAAAACAGGGCAATAAAATAGTGTGCACTCGGGAAAGAGTTAATTTATTGTCACTCCTTTCGTAACAATTAATCTATTACTGATATATTCTGAAAATAAATTTTCAGTATTTATTACAATTAACTGTAGTTGGAATTTAATAAATGATGCATACATATTAGTGCAATGTTTATTACATCCAATACTCCAGCAGATGAATTTTTATTAGATTGTCGTTTCTGTACTTACAGCCAAGTTATGCTAATTTCAGTTAAAACGTCATAACCGCCTAATGTATAAAAAGCAGTGGGAAAAAGCTTTCTTTTTTCCTTTCGTACCCATTTACTATTTTTTGCATAACGGTCAATAGGATGCAGATATGTCCTTCATATTTAAGAAACTATTGTTGAATATGTTTTATTCTAGTTTAAGTTATTACAATAAAATTTGTGTGTTATGTGTGATTTACTCTTCACTAACCTAGGGACAATGTAGTTATTTGATTTTCATAAAGTTACAATTTCTTCTCATCCAAAATAAAACGTGGTTTAGTGAATTACACAAAGATAGAAGTTCCGTGAATTAAATTAGAGATATTAATATATAAATTAAATAGAAATGAAAAAAATAGGGATATAGAAGATAACGACTTGAATATAGCTATTTATAATTTGGATTGAAACAACCTTTTGGATTGAAGCAAATTCTAGTTATATTGCTAAAATAAGAACCGGCTGTTAGCGAGAAGTGCTTGAAACAGTGCAAGTGATTACGTAAGATCAGATTTCATTATTAGAGCATAGTTTAGAATTGTTGAATTAATTGGGATCTGAGAGAGATTCATTCATTTGTTTTATTTACGTCACACAAGAAGCAACAAGAGGACTATTGGTGATGGACCTCGTAATTTTGAGCATTGATCAAGGGACGAAGATGACACCTGAACTGGAATCTTCGTCTCCTAACTTCCACATCTCTTGAACGTGATAACGTTTACCATCAACAGATTTAACGTGCATAAGCCTTGGTTACACTACAGATCGTTAGTTGCATCATGGCTTGAGCCCACAACATGACGAAAACGACTAGCTGCGAGTCTGTGATCATTACCACTAAACTACCGCGGCAGCGACCTTAATATTTTCTTGTGATTATTAATAAAGTATTTTATGTAGCTCTTGAATATATTCAATTATAGTTTAATAATTATTATCTAGTGTAATAGACTGAAAGATGGCAGTAGAATTAAATAATAAAAACGGATATTACACAACAGGCTTCTATTGAAACGCGTTAACATACCTATGAAACAAAAAGTGAGGGGCTATCTGAGTAATTGAGTTTTCCCATATGTAGGATTGACAGGTCTCTCCCCATTAGTATTATTGTATGTTGATAATTTATTTATTAAATGTTATTATTCTAAACTGTTAGAATCCAAAGGGTATCAGATATAAATATTAATGACTGTATTTCGAATAAAATCTGCCTTTTAATAAAAACTACGAACAGTTTCCAAAGAAGTACGTAACGGTTTGCTTATTGATATTATAGCAAGAGAGAGAAAGAAGGAATGCATGTAGATTTTGAATACAAAAATCAAAATTAATAGGTGCAAACATACCTGTGTAAGTAAAATATGAAAATTTAAACTTTTTAACGAACCATATGTATAAGAATTAGTGTATAAATGACTTTACAGGTAAATTATTCTCTCATTGTCCCTTTTCTGAAGAAAAATGTAGTTAAATTCATTCATTTCACTAATTCAGTATCAAAGCAACTTAACAAATATAGCAAAGATCTTAACGATTCTTGAATCTTAATATTACTCTTTTTCCTCTATGTTTATACAAAAAAAAATTAAAAAGTACATGTCAAGTATTATTCTACCTGAATGTTCAACTTTAATATTTCAAACCACATAAAAACGAAAGTCAGAACGGAGAAAATAAGTTTCATTTTCGTACTACAGATAATCAATATTGGGTAATGGGAGAACTCTAGAGATGAAAAAGATCTAATTAACCATTTGTGCATAGAACTATGGGTATTTTGTCATGATATATTTTTTTAGAGGTGGCTGCTTAAATTATTTTTGTGTTGTTTTCTGTATTATATCAACCCTATTTTAAGCATATTGTTGTTACCTCGCTAGTTTTTTTGTATTTGCCTTTTTCAATTATTCTTCCAAAATTTCTTTATTTAACATTAACAAAGTCTAAGACTTTCAGAATATGTTCTAATTTTTGATTAACATTCTTTATTATGATTTGCAGCGTAATTTGTTTAAAATGTATGATAGTTAAAATAAAATTAATTTCTTACTATATTTATAAAGGAATTTATTTTTATACTAAGATAGAATATGAATTAAGTAATTCTATTTATTCCAAATAAATAAACAAACGTAATTTAAATTACAGCCACATTAAATTTATAAGAATTCTTTTTATATGTTTCACAACATTTGCTTATATCACTCACAGCAACATTTTATTCACATTTCAATATTTAAATGATTATGTTGCATTCTGCTTCTTTAATTAATTTTTATTAATCACTGCATTGCAGTAACTTGTTATTTTCTTGAGTTATAAATATGAATTTGTAAATAACTAATAAAACAAGTGAAATAAAAAAAAATTACAATCGTAATGGGATCTCCTGCTCATTTTTTTAAAACTAAACTCAGATGAATATTTACTTTGATGTTTGATATGAGAATCTCATCTTTTGAAAGAACCATCATATGTGTAAATAAAGCTTACTATTTAAGAATAATTATAGTGAAGGAGAAGGAGGAGAAAAGAGGAATTATAAGAGTTCACATAGGAATGTTTTAGAGAAACGTGCAGTTGTAAGACGATATTCAGAGCTCACCTGAATAACTTGCAGCCCTTCATGAATCGCTTGCTGTTTTATCACTATGCCATGAGGCGGCCACAAATCACTCCTTTATCCTCATCTTTCCAATAGACAGCAATTTGAAGCAACTAATCTCAGCATACACACAATTATGCTAATTTCAAGTATTCTGCGTGGATACCTGCAATATTAGTATTTATACGTGTGCAGGTAACAGGAGAGCAATCACAACAACAGTAGTAGAAGAGGAAAAGTTCTTTCCTTGCCTATCTGAATGTTATTCTGATAATTCCATTTACTGCCCTATACCTCTCCTGGATTTGTATGAATACTTTTCTCTCCATCGACATCCCAAACTTGTTGAGCTTGCAGCGACTCTCTTCTACAACTTTCTTCTATAAAAGATCTTACTAACTACCCCGAATAGGGCTTTCTCTTTAGTTTAGTTGGTTAAGGCATGACAAAAGTGACAGGCCAACTTTACTTCCACTGGACCAGAGTTCAAAATAACGCTGCCGCTCCAAGGTCATCAACTCTCTCCCCCACCTTGGGGTGGGAAATTCACGTGCCGCCAAAGTGGTAACTCAGGACTTGAACACTAGATGGCAGCACTGCCAATACCTAATGATTGGATATGCCCCCGAAGCAAAACACTCGCCTCTGTATGTCTAAATAAGACAAACGCACTCAAAATCACGACTAGTGATATTCCAGGTCTGGCGCAGGTATCGACGAGACCCGCCATTCAACAAGAGACAGCCGATGATTCAAAAATGGAAACTGTCCCAAGCAAAACTCAATTCAATAGGAAAGGTTGCATATCAATTGCAGTAATGGTTGAAAAAAAACCAAAAAACAATCTTCTGTACAAAAAATAGAAGAAAAGTATACCAACGTTTCTCTTCGTATAGTCATCACAATGATGCTGGAGGGGGAGTATGGAGTGACCCTTTTCTGCAACAACACTAGAAGTTAAAATACTTTACTAACTTGCCCAAATAGGGCTTCTCTTTAGCCAAGTTAGTTAAGGCATGACAAAAAGCGACCGGTCAACTTTCCTATCATATGGACAGAGGTTCGAAACAACGCTGCCATTTCAAGGTCATCAATTCTCTCTCCTTCTCGGAGTCGGAAAACTACAGGCCACCGAAAGCTCATACTGAACGAGTAGAGGGTATCTCGCCCGAGTAGATTTGTCGTTTTCTGGATGATCGAATCTTGCTTGCATTCATTCAAGAGGATACTCGACAATTATTTCTTCATCACTATATTTAGGGTAGCATAACTTTATGATATGAAATCAATATCCAGCATCCAGCCACGCATGAGCTAATAATTCGGTACTTTGTTTCTTGCTCCATTTTTTATCTCTAACGCCATAATGATATTCTAATTTCACAAAGCTTTATTAAGTGACAAATAAATGTTGTTTTAAATACTGAGCTGTCTTGGATCGTATGAAATTTTCTGATTTGAGTCTATTGAAATGTAGTATGTGCTTGCGTATCTTATTATTCCTTCATATGTCTACTCTTTGGAGTTCGTAAGATAAATAGATATATGTCAGTATTATAACTGGTTTTCAGGGACGAGTTGTTAATAACTCCAAATATATTTATTATATTTTGATATTGATTGTTCAGAGATTTGAATAAACTGGTTAAATATTTTGAATTGATCATTATTGATTAGTTATGTCACTTACTATCCCCCCTAAAAAAGTAAATTCACCGAACATTTAATAAAATTATGAGAGTTTACTTATTAAAAAATTCTTATATTTTAAATTTATGATACTTAGTTTAACCTTTTGAATATGAAGATGCTTACAATAAAATTTGATTTATTATCAGGAATAAAATTGGGTTAATCAAATTTTATTAATTAAAACATTTTGTTAGATAACGTATTTGGGTACAAAATATTTGAAAAATAGTATTATGAGATAGCATTATTAATACACAAATGTAATTTTTAGTTTTCACAAATCACGAACTAAAAAGATCAGCACATTCAATGACAGTATTCAAAATTAATTTTTTGAAATGGATAAAAATACGATTGAGTGATTCACGTGAATAATAAATATAATAATTAATTATTTTTTCTGACATATAATATTAGTGCATCAGTAATGTGACTTATGCACCATCAGTGAACTGTAATTCAGATTTTTAAAAATGTTAAATACCTAAAAATATTTAAAATATTTGAAATAAAATCCAGAAACATGTTTAACTTAAGAAACTGTGAATGTTTTTTGTGTGTATGTTAAAAAACTACTTTTTCATGGAAAAGTGGTGTGTGAAAACTATGTTAAAATCATAAATGATATTTACAATGTGTGTGTTTCTTCATATCTGTTGTGCAATTAAATTATTGAATATGTTATATTAATAAACATAAATTTTGCTCTTTTATTTTTTCTTATGAATCTTAACGATTTTTAATTACTAAAATCTTAATATATTTATTTAATAAATCTAAATTACTTTCGAAGCTCTACAAGATTGAAAAAGTTAGATAAAAATTCTATACAATTTTATTAAACTCTATCATCCCAATTATAGGAGGTACATAATAAACTTTAAACTTAACAAAATAAGCAGCATTTGCATATTGTACAATTTTTAGTGCTTAAATATATCAAATTAAGGGTTAGGGTGGTATTAGATCTAAGTTTAAAGAGTATATAAGAATAATTATTCAAAATATGAATTCTATATATTGATAGGTTCACATTCGAATGTAATTGTGGAAATAATATTGGTCTTACGAAACTAGCACTAATTATTGATTATGCGGAAAAATTGAATTATCGTAATTTCATTATAAGTTATATTTCCAAAATTTCGATCTAATTTCTAATGTGATAAACCAGGTTTTTATTCTGATATTGATTTAAGAAACTACCTATTTATTTCTGTTTCGGCTTTCTAAGACACCTTCATAAACAAATAAGTGAAATCAAACATCAGATACGTAGAAAATTTTGCCGATTGATTTTATGCGTTTATGCCAGAGTTGTTTCCGTCCAAAACATGCAAAAAATGACACTAATATATTTTTGCAGCCCTATCACTGGCAGAGGAGTGTACTCTTCATGAGCTACAAAGTTGTCTGGAATCCTTACAGTCCGTCACTCAGAACAATGATTTAGTGTTTGTAACCACCAGATCCGAGCTTCAAGCAATTTGCAGGTGAGAACCAACATTCTCAGTTCAATTTAAATTTTTTTTGTATCAAAATATCATTAAGAAGTTTAATTATCTTTTATCACTTGTACATATGTGAGACATGATTAAAAAATAATGCCTTAAATACCACAATTGTATTACCCTATTTTCTCTATGGCTACGCCTAAAAGCTACATGTGTTTTGTATGTAATACACTATTCGTTTTTTGACACTATCCCCATCCATTTATCCACACTTGCACCTAGTGGGGCAAATCTTTTAGAAAAAAAATCTTAGGGTTGCTGTCCACGGTAGACTGCAAAGGCAGTTTTTACCTCGTCGTCAGCCTTAGGATGCTCTTTCATGATTAGAAGAAAATGAAAGTCGTAAGGAATAGAATGTAAGATCGTGATACTAATGACGCCTCACTACTTCAGCTTTATCCGAAGTAGAGAGACTTCATTGCATCCAGTCTTATATCTTATGACTTTCATCTTTTGTACCTTACTACTTTCACCTTTTCATCTCGTGACTTTCCAGTCCATGTAAGTCACAATTTTCAGTTGACCACTTTCAACTCGGAACAACGAATACTTTCAGATTGTATTAAAAACACATGTAGCTTTCAAGTATAACAAGAAATTTATAAGTCGAGATATTAAAAAATGGCTATGGTCAAAAAGGCATTATTAGTTGTTATGTTTGCTTGTAGTTCGAAAATATAGCGAAATAAGTTATGACGTTCAAAACATAACAAGACTTTATTTTACGATTAAAAGGCTTGTAGCACTCTCAGGGAGGCCTAGTTTTACCGCTCCCACGCCACAAAAATCTTTAACTGCCTTGTAACAAAACTCTCCTTCGCGCTTGGTGCTGCCAGCGCCGCGTAGCGGAGGCTTCTGAATCACTGCTCGTAGGGGATGGGAACATTACACCATTCAATCAAATCTCTTAATTATAATAGAGTTGCTAAAAAACTAAGAAAGCTCCAGTTCGGAAATCTTGATTAAAACTGCTCAGTTTCTGACAAGCTGTTAATTCTTTGTCAGAAATTTAGAATTGACATGTAGCTAAAAAGTCTCTTTTATGCTTTATGTTCCATTGAGATAGATTTAAAACATTCCTAAACGTTAATGTTACGATGTTAATTAAATATTTAGAGCAATTTTTTCAGTATCTCGTTTTCGGTTAAGTATTTCTTAGTAAAATCTATTTTTAAAAAATTGTACTTTTGAATCCTAAAAATGAATTATTTCTTTTTTCATTAAATAAACTGAAATTTTTCTACAAAATTATTTTTAACTCAGTAAACTCATTAATTAAAGAAGTCATCTGATTATGTGACATTAAATATCCTTTTGTATGAAAAGGTTAAGCTTGGAAATAATCGACCTTAACTAATTATCAGTAACGTACAAGTAGAAAAACATTTGAAGTTTTAAATAAGATAAAGCCATTAATTACCCAATAAGGTTTCCTTAGATGTTTATATATAAATGTGTAGCTTTATCTAAATAAAAATCGAATAGTCTAGTAGAAAATATAGAATTCTAAATAGTTCATATAAGTAGAAATAGAAAATATAGAATTTTACTTATAATGGTTTATATTATACATATTTCATGATTTTAGTTTATAAACATGACTTTTGATGATAAATATATTTGAAATATGTTATTTATTTTAAAGTATTAGATATTAAAGTTTCGTATACTTATTCATTACAGTCGCAACAAACTTTTTAAAATTATTCAAAAGGCGTCTATCAATAACACTTTCAGAATTTTTACACAAATCTAATTTAACGAAATAGACATTTTTCTTCCAAGTCCCTATCTTATAATCTTATATTTTATGATTTATGAATCTTTTCTTCAAAACCGTCATAAGCAGTATCTTGATAAATTTAGAAAATTTGTCTCCTAGAGATGTCAATCTAGAAGATTAAATTTATATCCGGGCCTTTAGCTTTTTTTCTCTAGATACATTTTCACTTCTCTCGATTGCAGCAATTTCCTGGAGGCAAATATTAAAAGTGTCAAAGAAAAAAATAAGTAAATTTAAATAAGAATCTCAAATAAACATTTTTTATAAAATATATAAAAATTACAGTTTTCCATACGTACGTTTGTTGAAACTGAAATTATTTAACTAATTCCAAAGCTGCAGCTTAAACTTAAACATTGAGTAGTTCCAACTTAGACAAAACGTACTTCAAGTCAAATTCAGCTTAATTTACCATATAAATGATGTTTAATATCTACTACATACAGCAAAAAGTTTCAATAATCTTACATAAGATTTAATCTATTTTCTTCTTTACGTTGCTTTTGTTGTATATTTTACACAAAAGTTAGAATAATAAAAAAAGAATGTCTCAAAATATAAAAGTAATTTTCTACAGAATTATATCTCTGAGCATTTTTTATATGTAAGAATAGCTTACTGCTGAATTTAAGAGATAACCGTTGTAGTGAAAAAAGTTAAGAGGGGCATAATAGTGTTGAATTTAAGAAGTGCAAAAAAGTATTTTTATGAAATTTCTTTTCCCATAATTTGCTTCAAACGCCTTAACATTTCACCACATTATAAATGTTGAATTCTAAAATACTCACTATGAACTTTTTTAATCTGGTAATAGCGTTACCTTTAATATTAGGCTGTCTCTTAAAATATTAGCTATACCGCGGTAGCTTCGGGTCATTGCCTTGGATTGGAACCTGCGCTGTTTATGTCGAGTTGGGGAGTCCGAGCCCTGATGCCACTCAAGACTTACAGTGTAGCGGGACTGAAGCTTGTTAAATCTGGTCGAGAACATAAATCCTCTGTTGGCGTGGTGCTGAGATTTGGAGAAGGAGCTGCTAGCTCAAATGTCGTTCTCTTCACTCAACAGAGTATCTCTTACCTTACGATACCCGTCGCGAACAGACCTCGCATTGACGAGTAGTGCGACGTTTATAAACAATCATAATAGCTCACAAAAATTAGCTTAATTGACCATTTTCATGTATCTCACGTTATTGCTAATTCTATTGTCATTTTAAAGTAATTCTTAAGACATTCAAACTTCTCTAAATATAAATAAAATATGAACTCTTAACAAAAGAAAAAGATTCAAATCAAACGATTATGAGATAAAAAATTAAAATAGTATTCAAATATTAAATTTAATGCAAACGACGAACTATAAAAATAAATGTACATTAAGAGAAATGCGACTACTGTTGCCACAAAATGAAAAAATAAATAGAATCTTTATTTATCAATTCAATATTAGCAGAAATCAAATAAGTTGATATGTCTTTTGCCCTTACAGCATTAAAAATTTACAAAATTCAAGTTTCACTCTTATTAAAAAAGAAAATTACCGTATATTTAATGTTACATATTTTTAATAATAGTCATATTTCTACAAATATAAAATTTCTGCTAGAAAATAATGCAGCAATAATAGACATAAATGATTATACTAAGGAATGCTGGATATCTATAATACAAAAATATTTTTAGAAAATCATACTTCACTAACTTGTATCATTTTCTAAAAATATATTTTTGATATTGCCAATATATAAAGAAGTTCTAAAGTAGTTTCAGAGTTGGAAAAAGATGAACTCATTTATACCGACGACTCTATGTTTCTTACTCTTTATCATCTTACAACTTGACCATTTCTTAAAGTACCTCTAGCAACATAGTCGTAACACAAGAGATATCCGATGAAAAAGTACAGATAGTAAGACAACTAAAAGTAATGATCCATGTTTTCAATCTCAACGCAGTCAGCACTTTCGATGAAAAAAATGGGTTTATATAATAACAGAAAGCGACAACAACCTATATATTTTCGTTAATATGATAAAAGTTGGGCAAGAGGAAAGAAATTCTCTGTCATTTGTTGTCACGAAATTGTCTTTCCTATACTTTGATCCAAAAAGAACGTTTTCCAGAAGCGAAGGGATAGTCTTACACAAGCACAAAACAATAAAGAAAAGTATAACATCATATTTTTGATAAAAAAGAAGCAAGGATGAAGATGACAACTAAACTCAAAAAAGCCATCTTCCAGTTTGTAATAGCTCCTCTAGGGCCAACAATCTATCATTTCACTTCATTTTCCTTCTACCATGATGTGATTTATAAGGTAGTTCTCACAATCGATTGAAAAAAAAAATGTGTTCTTTACTTTTCATTTTATTATGATTTTGTTTTTCATTTCGTGGTTGGCAATGTGTCTTTCCCGGCTTTGTAGACAGTGTCTTCGTGTCGATGATGGATGATGTCATTCCAAAGACTGTCATCGGCCAATGACGGCTCGTTTACTTTCTGATCAACGGGTATTGGCGACTTCCTTGTGTTTTTGGCGCTTGAAAATTGTGTCCTGTTTCGAAACTGATTTTTGTTATCTTTCGGGGTAGGGTTGAGGGGAGGATGTACCTCATTGAGACAACAAAGTGGGGAAATTTTTGTTTCCCAAAAATGCGAGTTGCTTATTAGATTAAAAGTATGTATGTTGGATACTACATTCTTTCAAAATTTCGAATGTTTTTGAATTTTTACTTTTGTGACGCAGAGAAATTGATCAGAGCACTTGTATTTTGACTTTTCTGTGCAAAGAAAATTTGTTTTTGAGTTTGGCTTATCATTGTAGTACAAGGTTTCATGTCTTAATATTTTTCTTTTTTTTTAACTTTTATTAAAATCTGGTCACACTTATTTAACGAAAAATATTCAGTAGTTGTTTTTATTTTTCTTTTCGAAACAAAAATTATAATATTTACGATTTTTATTTAAGTTTTTTTTTAAATTATAAATAATTATGTTTCGAATTTTTATAAATACGAATAAAGCGTTATAAATTTTAGATAACATTATTTATATTTTAATTGATAAATTTAATTGATGGTGGGAATAAATAACGTAGTATTGTTTGCTTAAATAAATTTTAGAAACCTAATTTCCTGCTATTGGCATCCTCATGATCAATAATGTTACATTACTTTACATTGATGTTATATTATATTTTCATAATAACATTTTAAACGATTTGTAATTATAGGTTGTAATTCAAGTGACACAATTTTCCCTGTTGTTTTCTACCATTTGATTGAATGAAGGTGAACAAAATGCATAAAAAATTGAAAATAGGGATTAAAATTTTTAAATCTATATTATCTGCATTCTGATACAATACTTTTTAAATATGTTGATATTTCATTGGGCATAGTGCTATTCTTAATTTACATAATGATTTCAAAATGTTGAGTCACTATCAAATGAAGTAAATACCCTATTCTACCCAATTTTGCACGTCATTTTCTTAATTTACACATATTGTGGCATGAAATTTTAAGGTATTATGTTTTAGAGGAATTTATTGTGTAGATATAGCCATAATTCAAAACGATGATCTACAGCATAGATTACCTCCAGTCGTACGAACTCTTAATTACAAATCATTGCTGCACATACTATCTATCCTGGCCTTAAGACAAGAAAAACAGAAGAATTGTATCAAATATTACAACTGCAAAACTAAGTTTACACATTTTGATGAAAATGTTATTTGAAAGAATAATTTGAAATGGAATTTTCGCTTTTTTGTAATACTTTAATAATACATATAAAATATATTTTCCTCAGAAAATTATTTTAAGTTAATCCACACACAAAACACAGTTTTAAATAAAAAAAAATAATCAATATTAATAAAAGTTAATGCCTTTATGTAATTCAAATATAATCGGCCATACTCTGTCTTAAGTTTAGAAGTCATCTATAAATTCACTTTATTTTGCAAAGTGAAATAAATCGGCATTGCAATTTGTAAAAATGACATAAAACATTAACATTGAAAAAAAAAATTGATTTGAACAAAAAATGTAATGAGGTAAAATATGCTTTTATATCATTTTGATATGCAAATCGATTTGTAAAATTAACTTTGATGCATATTACTGTTTGATAAAGTGTGTCGGGCTCGAGTCTGGTTCTTTACCATTAAGCGAAGACATACTTAAAGAAACCTAAGTCATAATAAGACTGTGAAAAAAGAAATACCTTCTTATTAGAGTAGAAACGAAGGTCATTCACTAAGGTCGTTTCCTTAAGAAATCTAAGAGATGGAACTCGTATCATCGAAAATAATTTGTTTTTAGTAAGCATAATAACTCAATAAACAGCTGTCAAAGTCTCAGTTATTTCCATCACACCACATAATTTTTTATTGTCGATTGGATTAAGAAACTTACATTTATTTACAAAAAGGGAAAAAAGTGATTTTTGAGAAGTGATTAAATATTTACATTTAAAAGGCTTAACACTGAAAGAGATCGAAATTGAGTTTGAAGAAATTTTTGGCACATCCGCGCCTGTGTTTGCTACTGTTTACAATTGGTTAAGTGAGTTTAAACGTTGCTGTACAAGAGATTAACGTCATTTCCGATGTCCAGTAGAAGTGACTACTCATGAAATGGTTGACAAAATTCACGATATGGTTTTGAGTGATTGGTGAATCAAATTGCGCAAAATAGTTGAAACCCCTAGCATATTACAATATTCAATGTTTTTTTTTTTTTTTTTGAAAACAATGAATCTTGTAATATGCTAGGGGTTTCACACGTAAATTTGTATGAAAGAATTTTCATGCAAAATTTCACACGCAATTTTTCATACAAAATTGCGTGTGAAACAAATATCTTCAAAATGGGTGCCACGTTTGCTCTTAGTGGAAAGATAAACACAATCGTATGATCGACTGTAACGCTATTTTGGCACTTTTTCGACGAAATCCTGACGAATTTCTGCGTTGATACATAGCCATGGTGAAAACGAGGATATACTACTACACTCCTGAGACAAAGGAATATTTAAAACAATAGAGTTTGAAGACGAATGGGCTCCTAAGAAAGCAAAGGCGGTGAAATTGGCCTAAAAAGGTATGGTCGCAGTTTTTTTTGAATGCAAGCTGCATCATATTCACGGATTACAGGAAAGAAGGAAAGCCAATAATGGAAAAGAATTAAGCGTCAATTATTCCACTGGTTGAGTAAGGAAATAAAGGGAAAAAACATTCTCATTTCAAAATATCTTCCACCAAGATAATGCACTGCCTCACATTTGTGCAATTTCAATAGCCAAAATCACGGATTGCAATGGTTGAAATTATTGCAACATTCACCGGATGATGTTGCGATAGTTGAAACTATTGCAACATTCACCGGATTTGAACCACAGTGACTATTTGTTTATTTTCAAATTAAAAAATGGCTGGGCTGCAAAGTTTCTCACCAAACTAAAAGGTCATCCCCTAAATAGATGACTTCTTTATAACTTTCTGAAATCTAACATTTTGGATAGTTTTATAAAGTTGTAGAAACGCGTAGAAACGCTTACAAACGATACAGCTAAGAAGAAATTATGTTAAGAATGTAAAAAAATTTAACTAAAATAATTTGTTTTTCTATCGTTTTCTAAGGACTTGTTGAACGATCCTCTTGCATTTTCCAGATAATTTGTGAAAGAAAATCTTATTCAAATGTATAATATTAGTAACTCATTATATACATCGTAAATTCAAGAAATGCAACATGACCTAATAATAAGTAAAGTGTCAGATATCATACGGCAAATATAAAAATCAATACAAATACTAGAAATCTCAAAAAGCATACTTTCCTGTAGTTTGAACTTCAATCTACTAATAAAACACTTATTTTTTGCTATCATCATTATCTCTAAAATCTTATTACTATTAAACTCTTATATGTTTCCGCAATATTCTTGAATTATTCATTTGTGTCGCAATTATTTCCTACCACTAAATTTTTCTCTTCTCTAATTATATAATAGTTCATTCGCCTTCTTAGCTATCGTCTTCTTCGTCATTTTTAGCTGCCGAATGAAAATATTTAAATTCTAAGAAAAGTGACTGACCAATTAATGCCACCGAATACATTGGTTGAATTGACCTAATTTAATTAATCATTTTTGGCAGTGGAAAGAAGTTCTCATACCACCAAAACAACTGTTATATAGCAGAGCTGAAAAACTTTAAATATGTCAAAGTTTATTGTCCTTTGATTGGAAGTTTGGAAAGTGGGGTACGATCTCAAATTAAGCCAGGTCATGTTATCACTTGACCAAAGCTGAAATTAGCAAGATCCGTCACCAATAGACTCGTTTTGCTTCTGCGTGCGACATTGATAAACAAACCATTAATCAATGGGGATAAATGAGTGTATATTCATTGCTCCAGATAAGAATTCGAATGTGTCTTAGATATTTCCAAATGATGTTTATTGTTTGCTTATAAGCAACTGCCTATAATATCAGGATATATTATGTAGAAGTTTGAAGAGGTTCCCAAGAAGAAGTAGACACTTGGTCTTGGATCAGCACAGCACTTAGATTCTGGTAAGAAATATGTTAGTTTAGTTTTTATTAACATTGCACTAGAAGCAACACGAGGGCTATTGGCGACGGACCTCGTAATTTTGAACATCGGTCAAGAAACGAGGACGACACCTAAGCTGGCACCCCCCTCTCCTAACTTCCACACAACGCCTACGAGAGGACTTAGGGCCCCAACAGATTTAACGTGCATCAGCCCCGGCTACATGGTGGGTCTTTGGCGGCCAAGAATTGAACCCGCATTTGAATGAAAACTGCCTTCCACGAATACGAAGCCATGACCACTAGGCTACCGCGGCCAGCTGGTAAGATATACATGATCATTATGTGGATAGGATGTGTGATGGAGAATATTTATCTTCAATATCATTTGATGAAAATTCAATTATAGTTTCTCAAGATATGGGGTTAGATAAAAATACTGTTTTTATAACTAGCTTACCTTTTCCTTTAAGGCTCCCGTCTACCCGCCATTTTGATTTCGTGGACGCAATGTTAATCCTACGGAATTTCGGCTTTAATTCTCACATCTTTATTATTTGATCTATTTGAATGCAATAAAGTGCATTTGAAAGAGCAAAAAATAATGAATACTTCTGTGGAATTACTTTTTTCCTAAGATTCTTAAATATGTTTTTATTCTTATTTTAATTATTCGTTTTTGAG
Organism: Nephila pilipes; assembly: GCA_019974015.1. NCBI lineage: Eukaryota > Metazoa > Arthropoda > Arachnida > Araneae > Nephilidae > Nephila > Nephila pilipes. Next base: position 54,860 of record BMAW01113121.1, read on the forward strand.
TTTTCCGGTCTTTAAAGAATATTTTCAAATATTTTTAAAAATCGGAAGAAAAAAGTAATTCCACAGAAGCATTAATTATTTTTTGCTCTTTCAGATGCACTTTATTGCATTCAAATAGATTAAATAGTAAAGATGTGAGAATTCAAGTCGAAATTCCATAGGATTAACATTACGTTTACGAAATCAAAATGGTGAGTAGACGGGAACCTTAAGTGCAGAAATAAAATTTAAAAAAGTAATATTTAAGATATTAAATTTTCTTCGTATAGTAATTGGAATGCCATTCACTTCTTCATCATATTCAGCCCACCAACTGTAAGCCTAACTCTTATTTAGGAAAAATATTCGCGTAATAATATCTAATAGGAATAGCACAAACAACAAAGTATCAAGAATTCAGAATAAACACAAGCAAATTTTAGGTCTAATCATTTGTCAGCAACACATAAATAATGAATCTAATTATGTTTTAAGTTTTATAATGCAATTCGTAATCCATATTAAATAAAATGAATTTTCAATATGAAAAAATATGATTAATAATATATAAATATAAAATGAAACTATTATGTAAAATATTTCAATTTCTTAAAATATTTTAGTAACTTGCAATGTTCTATATTCATTGAATGATTAATTAATAATGTACGGAATTTAAATGTGCGTATGCATTATTAATAGAATATAAAATTGGAAATTAACTTAGTTGGCGCGTGACAACAATTAACCAATTGCAAAAACATCTACACAATTATGAAATGAACTCGAAAATCATTTTTATTCCATTTCTTTACTAACCAAATAATATATAAAAAAATATTTTTAAAAATAAGTATCATTCTTAATTAACTCATATGTTACTGATAATAAAGTACTGGCCATATATATTTGCCTTTGGAAACTCTTTCATTTATAATTTATTGAATTTCGAACGAAACACTCCTGGAAGAATGTTGGACCACAGTAATGACTTACAGAAAATCAAGAATCCAAAATCCCATGTAAAAATCGTCACCATGCTTCAAAATGCAAATTTTTAGAATTTGTTCTAGAGCTTATATATTCACCATGAAAAATATGCAATATAAGAAATTAGAAACACACATTGAGCGATATTATTAAATTATTTTTTTTTAAGATATGTGCGACTGTGGATCTATATTAGCTGCTCAGTTATTAAAATGACATTCAGTATGGACGAGTACATTTGTATATGCAAACTATGACAAAAAAAAAAGAATCGATTTATTTTGCTGGTTATCGGATTTAAACTGATATAAGCAAATACCTTTTACAAATACAACATTTCAAAAATTAAAATTGGGTGGGGAATGAATAAATATTTAGGTTTACAAAGCTAGGGAAAACAACACAAGGGTGGGAAAATGAAGGGAAATCGCATATTCATTTTTCATCAAGCTCTTTTTCTTAATCGATTTATATTCCATCAACTTTGATTATAATAATTAGCGGTGTCCATGAATATGGAACCAAGGGTTTTAATTTGGGATGTTCCTCCTTGAGCTCTTTGAATTTGCAAATGAAAAACCCGTAAGTAGTCACATTGCACACTTAATGTCAGAAATGTGATTGTTCTTTAGGTTAAAAAGGGTACGGGGCGCTTTGATTGTCTTTGTGGTGAACCTGAATCCCTCCCAGTGACACATTTAAATAAGAAGTTCGTTTCGACTTCCACACACTCACTCATACGAATTCGAAAGAGAAACTCTTCACAATCACAAAAAAATAGAGAAACCTTAATACTCAGAGATACGACTTATTAACATCCAGGTATGTGCAATAATTATGGTATGTGCAAATGCAGATAACTGTTAAACTTTAATTATGTTTGCTCTAGTAAATTAAATGAATGCAACAAAGGGTGATTTTCATATAGGCGTCATTATTCTCATTCATAACATTTAACTATCCTCTATGATCGGAGCCTCAGTGAACGATTCTTTTTGTCATTATTAATATCAAAATTCATATTCTTAAAATAATTGATTCAGAGAGTAAGACAACATATCAATAGCATTGTCTCTCAAATATTATTGCATACTATATAGGTGCAATGTATGGGTACTCCATTAAAGAAATGAATATAATTACATAAAACAATATAAAATTTTAAATCCCTTTACGACTTATCAAATTAAAATATAGCTCGTAATTTGAGTTGAAATGGTGACAACATAGACCATGTTCAAGGAGGGTTGGAAGAAAATTGCCTTATAATGTGGCAGGAGTTGATTTAGAGTGATGCTGAGTTTTTTTTTTTATTATTATTACTTGATTCATTGTTATCAATAAACCAGTGGGCAACTAGAATCCATTCAATCAAGAGCTATTAACAAGTAACTCAGAAAATGGAATCTGCGAACCCGTTAACGTGACGCAAAGGCAACAACTAATGCATTAGAAATGCCTAGAGGTTTATTTGACTGGAAATACCAATCATTGGAATATAGTTGTTCTCATCAGCGGCGAGTCACTATCTGAATTGAGCCACAAAGGCAAGCACGGAGGTATTCAATGCCAAATGAGAATAATAAATTTACTACTGCATATTACATAGCCTTAAAACAAACAATTGTTGCTTAGGAAGTGATTTCATTTAATTACTGCAGCCTTTTAGTTGTCATCAGTGAAAACCTTAGGTCACCAAAGTTTGCAACAAAATCCTGTGATCCATTGTGATGTATCTCCGTTCACAGTGCTTCCGAATTACGATTCAATAAAGCAATGTCTACTTGCTTTAGACAGTTATTTCCATTGATTCTCTTCCAGTTTTTGGACCATTTTCCTAAGTAGATTACCAAATTTCTAACGAATAGATAATACTAATAATTTCGGGGGAATTCGTCTAAGACTATCCCGGGATTTTAAAAATATCAAGAGGCATTTGGAAAGAATTTGAAAAAAATTCCATCCAAGACAACGCATAAGTGTTCAAAAAAATATTAAGTTGAATAACAAAGTGCTTAAAAATCAGGAAAGAAAAAAAAAGCCTTGTTGATTGTTTCGCTGTAAGGAGTTTCATTTCCGCAAGAAAATTTTGAATTATTTTCAAATGTTAATCGTTTCTTTTTCAACGAAAATGCATCCTGAGTTCCTATTTTGGTTTCATTCAACTATTTCTTTTTATCGTGCAGTTCTTTCTTGTTTTCTTTTATCTTTAGAGAGTATTTGTGAAAACACTAATTTTTTTTTACCTTGATTGTGGATTTAATGTGGAATCAGTTTATAATCGAAGTTATTGTTTCGATGACATTGATTAGGTAATGTAATTTTATAATAAAATATTTATCGTTATTAACGTGTTATATAATTTTACAAATATAGTGTTTACTGCTTTTCTTTAGCAATTTAAACAGTGGCAATTGAACTTTAAGAGTTCTATTTTCAATCAGTTCAGTGTTTTGTACATAATTGTGCTATTAGCTGTTTCGTTCAGATTTTATGCTATATTTGAAAGCCAGATAATAATGCATATAGACACAATGAGATTTTGCGGTAAAGGTAATTTCACAGTTGTGAATAGTGTTACGGATCCTTTAGAGACTCACAACCAAATATACTACTATAATGAATAAACATACGTATCAATGACAAAAACTGCGGTGATTTAATTCCACTCAGAAAGAATGCAAATTGTGGTTTGATTGCCTTTTATTTCTTTATGTTGATTGCCTATCATTATTTTGCAGAACTGTTTAAATTTCTTTTTTATGGAAACATAAGAAATATAAAGGGTTTGGACTGTTATGCACTTTTTTTTTTATTTAAGTGAAACAATTGAATGTTTTTATCTAAAAGAATATTTTTTTCTCAAATTTAGCATTTTTAAAAATAAAAAAAAATGAATATATTTGTCACCTGGAAATAACTTTTTGTAGGAAATAGGGAATAGATCATTGGGTGAAATATTTTACCCATCTTTTTCCTATCTAAACTTATCAGAAACTAAAAAAAACATATATTCAAACTTCTTTTAGAAACGATCTGTTTTATTTCAGGATGTTTTATTAAATGTATATAATAAGTATAATAATGTAAGAATATAAATGATTATTTAATTAATAATAGGAATTGAAAACGTAAAGAAAACGCTTAGTAAAAAGAAATATTTATTTAAAAATAATTTAAACTCCTTAGCTTGGTACAGACGCATAAAAAAGTAATTTATCCAGAAAGCTCTGATTTTACACAAAGATTAGGGGAAAAACTTTTGTTGCTGAATGGAAAATTATTTTATAAGCGAATGCTATATAGAAAGGTTAGGATTTTACTATTATTTGTGAAAAAAATATTTTACAATTTTGATTCAAAGAATATTGATACTTTTACATTTCAATTTCATTTTTGGTTATTAGATTATTTTTCTTAAAACGTTCATTTTCATAAATTGTGAACTATTTTACTTTTGGCATTTATACTTACCTCTCTGTTATCTTTTCACCCTCTTTCATTTAAGAGCGAAAAAGAATAAAAAAGAACAGATTTTCTGAGCATTTCGTTTCGTGCTAGTAAATTTTAGATAAATACTCAGTGCAATTTTTTGTTTCATTCATACAATGACATGTTACTAAAATATACATTATATGATTCTTTTAAATAAAATATAATTTCAAAGGAATACTATACAAATTTATTTATTGTACATAATGATTCCCTATTTGCTTGCATTGCAGTAAACTGAAAGACAGTGTGAGCTGTGTGGATCAGCATATGAGAAACTGCTTCTCGCCGACTCAGACTAAAGTGTTCAATCACGTAGTGGCTGGGGCTAGACAGTTTCTTCTCGAACTCTGCGTCACTGGACCTATACAGGAAGGTACAAACCTTATCATTTCTATTTTTATTTCTATTTCAGTATGATCGAGAGAAAATTTGAAGACATTTTTATTCAATATCACTTATGAATACGAACATTGGCACTTTTCCATTTCTTCGATGCGAATCTCGCCAAGCACACTTTATTGGTGACAACACACATTATACACATATTCCATTTGGCGTCGGTTGTATCATTTTTGAAGATTTTATCGCTAGCGCCGGTGAAATGGAAAAGTACCCAAAAATTCTACATTACACTTTCATTTGAGGTACTTTGTTTTTAAATACAATATTAATTCTTTAATTACAAAAATGCTCATTTTCGAAAAAACGTTCAAGAGTTGTAAACACGAGTTTCGTTCAAAACTCCTAAGATAATGAATGAGTGCTTCTGAGTAATTCAACATAACATCTATTTTTGTATTTCATGACAACATATACAGCCTTTTCACTTCTATTATGATTATACTAAGATATATAATAATAAGGACTTGAAGTAAGTGATTTCCAGTGATACATCTGATAAATTTTATTACTTTTTAGTCCTCTTAGAAATTCATAGAACTTTCGATGAGATTTGTGAGAAAAGTTTTGAGATGAAATGACAAATAAGCAAAAATGATATATTATGGCAGAGACCATGATATCAAAAATTGCTCAAAGGTATATAATACATCAGTAAATATTTCGAGTATATTAATGACAAAATATATTTAAATATTTGCTTGAACTGTAAAATTAGTTAACATGGTTCTTATTTTTTTTATACTTTCAGTACTTACTCGAATTAAAAAAAATATTGAGAATTCAAGAAATAGAAGAATAACGGCATGCAATTTTTATTTCTCAAACGATTGAGTTAAATGCAAAATAAATAGTTTTATTTATAAAAACAAATCATGTTAAAGTTTATTCAATAAATTATCGTAAGTTATAAGAAAAAAATATTTTCCTTAGGACGATTACTATTTGAATAAATTTAACTGAAGCAGATTCATTTTCACATTGAAATTATTAGTATGAAATGAAATTACTTTTTTTTTTTTTAAAATTATGAAAAACATGTGGTTACAAAAATTCTTAAGAAAGATATGCTTCAACCAAAACTCTAATTGACGAAGAATACTTTGTTTATGTTTAAATAGAGAATTCAACTTAGTTTTTAGTAAATAGTTAATAAAGGTTTTCAAAAGGAAAAATTGGAGCAAAAAGTTAATAGATTATACAAATCTTAAGATACCTTGAAACTTAACAAAAAATTGAGTTTTCTATTTATCTTCGTCTTAGTTTTTTACGCATACAAAATTTGTATAATAAATATTGTTAATGTAAACCTCATATTCTGTTATTTTGAGTATTTTTTAAACAGGGGATATTCTTTTCTGTCTTAAAATTTAAAATAAGATATAAAATTATAAAACTAAATTTCCCATATTTTTGACAAACCTTTTTGGAAATATTATGGTGATTTTTAAATATAATTAGAAGACCAAAAGTGAAACACATAGATTTTACTATTCAAAACAGCAGATTAAAAAGCCAAGTAACATGTTATGTTTTGAAACTGTAAATTCTTATATTAAGGGAAACAATAAGATGACCAAGAGTATTGTGAATAGCTAGGACTTTTATGTAAAATAAAACTGAAGAAAATCGAATTTGTCCTTTTATTATTTTTAATAACTGATATAATGCTTATGCTTTGTATTTTTAAAGGTAAGAAAAATAATTATCTTAAATTCTGATATGTACTATTCAATGAAAAAATTAAAATGAATGATGTTTTTTCATGGTTTAATTCAAACATATGATAACTATGCAAAATACATCAAACGATAATATGAGTATCCAAAATACATTTTAAATTAAACTAAGCCCAGTATTTGCTTTGTTTGAACTTTTATTATTTTTTTTTCCTTTTAATATTTAAGAGTTAGAAAACGTCTTAAAATATATAAAAACATTTGACTTTTGAACTGCAAAATAAAGAGAAAAAATAAATGTTCGTTATACAGACGGAACCTAAATGAAAAGGTAAACTTTAACGCGTGGAATTGCTCATTTAAACCCATAAGCAACACAAGTGCAAGTATGGATGGAATTCTCTCCGCTATTAACTCAAAAGTGCAGATAAGTCTTTAGTGCATAAGAACAGAACAAAAGCACAAATTGCCATAGGACTCATGCACATAGTTAAAGGAAAGTGGAGAATGATAACGGATTTAAATACTTTTTCGGTTAAAAGCAAAAATCTAAGGTCAAAAGTATTTTGTTACGATATTTTATTATTATTTAAGTATTTTATCAGGCTTACAAAACTGATAACAATAGATAGTAAATTTGGTAATATTAGTTGAGGTTTCACTTTTTCGAATGGTGCAAATGGGTCAAACAAATATTTTTTGAGTGAGAATGTATGAATGAAGTAATGTGTTGAGGCACTATAAGGAAATAAGACATGAAAATTCGGTGTTGAATGACTTTCAAACCCGTAGAAGGGGAGAGAGTTGTTCGGCCACGGTTGACGGCGGCTCTTTCGAACTCTGATCCAGAAGCTTCGAAGAAAAGTTGACAGGTCGACATTTTGTTGGGCTTCTATCAACTAGGCTAAAATATACGTCTCTCCCGGGAAAGTTACTGGCGTTGCTGTTGAAGAGAGCAGCTGCAAAATAAAAACGTTGTTTTTATAATACCGTTGCAAAGCACATTCTTATTGAAATGATTACAATAAAAGGAAGTAAATTCTCAAAATTACATTTACCAATATTAATACAAATTAATAATGAGGTGATTGAAAAAATAATTTGAAAGATGTCCCGTACATCATTTAAATTGTTATCATAATTACGTCTGCAGCAGTAATGGATTGACAAATGATAAACTTTTTAGGGGAACCATTGAGAGTCTCATAAATAAGAACTTTCAGGTGCCCCAGAAGTAATCGAAGCTTAATAAATCTGGTGATCGAGATGATTATTAGATTTCCCCACCTGATACACCAGCATGGACCCGACACCCCCCTCTGGCTTAATACATCAGCAGGGCTGTTCAGTAGTAATCTATTGTAGCATCATCCATTCCTTGCATGCCTGTCTTTATCGGAAATTGCTAATCTCTCCTCTTCCAATAAGAAAAACGGACGAAAATGGCACTTTCTCGTAAATATATCAAATCATGAACGGCAAATCACGTGATATACCTATCAGCAACAGTGTCAACTAGTCACGGCATCATAAATGCCTAACTTGTAATTATTGTTAGTAGTCATCATTCTGAGCATATATTATAAAGATTATTGTGAACTCTTTGACGATATTGTAAGTAAACAATACTTTTTTGTGTCTCATTTTTATGTTTGTGCTTTTACGCATCACTTTCGCCCAAACATATCCATAAAAAAAATTTTAGTGTGTTGTATCCACATTTTAAGTTTTTCCCACGATTTCAAAATCATTCTATATACGCTTAAGTGAACAATATAAGAATTATCGTTTCTAAAGGAACCTAATTATTAGTAAAAAGTTTAGATGAAATATTTTATGTCCTTCCTACATTGATCGGTAATAAAATCACAAATATCCTTACATATTATTTAACTTAAGTGAGACTAAATTATTCGTAGGTAATTGTCTGAATTCACATAAATTCCTAACAAGATAAAGCTAAATTCTTAAAATTATAACTTTAATATTTATCATTCATAAACGCTTCAATAAGTTTTTTATATATTTGTTATTAAAATTCAGCATATGAAGAAGCAATACCTATTTTTTTTAAGTAAAGTGGGGATTCACTTTATTGTATTGGATTATTAGAAAAAGTAGTTTTGTATATGTATATAATTACGTTATATAATTTTTGTTTACTAATTTAGAAAAGATTCCTGATTATCTTTAGAAAATATCATCCAATTACAAAAAAGAAATGACTAATTCTATATAGGAATTGTACAGTTTTCATGACTACATTTTTCAAGAAACTGATGAAAATTGTTCTCCTTTCTATTAACCTTAAAAAAAGTTTCAAGTAAAATATTAATGTATATTTTTATTTCATTACGAAATTGCTTAAGAACCAAAAAATAAACTAATCCAAATTCTAAGTTATACCGTCACTCACGATTCTAATAATGTTTTAATTGTGCGAAATTAGAAATATTATTAACTAAGAAAACATTTATTTATGCCACTCCTTATTCATTTTTTCTTGAGTGTCTTAGAAATGAAAATTAAGAGGGGAAAAAAATAGTATTTTTTTACTTGTTTTGAAGTAATTTGTTACGAATTTTATCTACGAATTTACGCATTCTATTTTATTTATTCCAAAGCTTACCTAAGACATTCACCTTGCTACAAAAATGTGTCTCTTTCTGAGGAAAAGTGTGCCCCCAAATATCGCCATCTAATCCATTTATCAGAGAATGTCGAGGAACAGAGGAATATCGATGAAGGACTGCGAGAATCTTGTTGGTGAGTATAATTTATCGATGAAAATAATTAACATGAATCGTAATTTTTATGAAACTCAATTAAAATTGTATTACGGTATAATGGTATTTTGCTTCTTTATGGTGAAATAAATTATTCTGATCGTAAAAATTACTTAAAAAAATACTGTTTAGTTTTTAAAGAAAACGGAATTAACCTAAATTTTAGTAAATAAGGAAAAATATATCTTCAGTAATAAATATCACTTTTTAATTGTGGAATAATATGTTTTAAATTTAATTTCCAAGCCAAATGTACTTTATTTTCAAGTAACGTAACATATATATGTGAAAAATATTTTCAATGCATATTGTAAATCTGAACCACAATCAAGAGGCAGCAACAGAAGATATACCATACTCTATTCTTAACTTTCACTATGAAAAAATCGTGAAGTTAGCAGTTAAGTTGTACATTTAGTTTATTTGATTCGTTTTTATTAACATCGCACTATAAACAAAATAAGGACTATTAGCAACGAACCTCGTAATTTTGAAACTCGGTCAAGTGACAAGGACGACACCTGAACTAGCAACTGTCTCTCCTAACTTTCATGCCACTCATACGGAAGGACTTTGAGCCTTGACAGATTTAATGTGTATGAACTCGGCTACAAGGCAGGTATTTAGTGGCAACAAGGCTCGAAACCACGACTCGACAAAAACCGCCGGTCACGAGTCTGTGACAGAAACCGCTAGACTACCACTTGACTACCACATTCAGAAACTTCCTCCATTCCAAACTTTGAGTCTTCATCGGACTTGAGCTCGGGCATGCATTAAAAATCGGAATATATGAAACTTGTGACTTTGGTCGTTGGGTTACGTCACTATTTTTATAATTTACATATACATTAATACGTTAATGCTTGAATATGCTAATGCTCATATATTAGGTGTATGAATAAAATTCATTAAATTGAAAAAAAAATTTACATCAAATTCTGACCTCATTAAAAGTAAAATAAATGTAGTTTAAAATCTTATAATTAGAAGAATTTAAGTATCATAATAAACTTTACTTTATTTATATATACTATTTTGCAAATACTAGGTTTTGAATATTTTTCAAATATTGTGTTACTAATATACGTTGTATTTTTTTTTAAAGTAGAGTTAAATTTAAAATTGTATCAGCAAAAATTAAAAATGGACATAGAAATGGTTATATAGAAAACAAAATTAATTAACATTTCTGCACAATTTAAAATAAATTACTAAATCAAGCAAACAAATATGATTGTGTGTAAGTCTACATATAAGCACGAATAATTCAGTAGTTTTGAGCATTTCCAGTCTGATGATGACTGTGCTCCAGTATTTAATTACTTTAATTTTGTGGCCGGCAATATTCCTGTCTATTTGTGGATCAGAGTTCAGATTCTATTGATTGACTTCATACTTAAAATCAACACTGATTCTACAGAAAATCAGTCTTGTAGAATAAAAGAGATTACTAGGCAAAGAAATATAGCTTAAAGGTCCTCGTAACATGTCAGTTAAGAGAGAGAAGTATTACCTCAAAAGTTATCATTATGTTTTGACCAAGGCTTTAACTTCAAGGTTCTTCGTCAAGAGTACTATTAGCTAAGTATGACAGTAATTCAAGTGAATTTCTGCGCTTAATTGATTAACTTATTTATGAGAAGTATCAGTCAAAATGATTAATTATAAAATCGTGGAGGAAAAGTATACGTTGTAAAAGTAGTATATACTTTTTGGCGTTAGTAAAAGTATAATATCTTTTTATACCAATGTGATTTTTTTCTAGAATCAATAATTTAATTTTCTCTCATTTTTGAAGATGACTAGATAATGTTTTAAGAGGAGAAGTTTTTTTAAGAGATTTATTTTCATTAAACATGAACAAATTATTAAACATATGAAAACGTATTATGAGTATCCAAATTGAAAAATTATATTTTTAACAAATAATGCAAATCAGAAAAAAAATAATTATTATTTCAAGTTCTAAAATGTAATTCTATTACATATATTTCAGAACAATATCTCGCAATGAAATAATTAAACAAATATTAAGTAAATAAAGAAATTTTGATCAAATAAATAATAAATATATATCTTATAATTTTTACATTTAAATTAAAATGGTTTTCACATAAACTTAATTTTATCCCCCCCCCTTCTATTTAACTGAAAGGCTTATTATCAATCATTTAAGAAAAGCTGTCATATGTAGAAGTTGAAAGTAATTTCAAGACTAATTAATCGAAAAAATAATCACTAATAGAAGAATGTTATGAAATTGATAAAAGTACTAGAGGTGGAAACAAAAATGTTATAACTACTTTTTTACACGCGCGTTTGCTCATATTTTTTCGCTAATATATCAAAAAATTGGAACAAAAGTGTTTGAAATTCAAATTATATTTCCAAACGTTTTCATTTTTAGGACCTTAATGAGGATATATAAATTTATCTGATATGTATTTATATAAAAGTGTTGAATTGGTTTCTCGTTGAAATACTTTATGAAAATATTAATTGTTTGTTCTTTTAAAAAAAATATCTTTGCTGTTCAATTCATATTCAGAAATATGTAATTACGGATTAAATACTCATTTTTTTCTTTTTAAAATATGTTTGCATTTTAAAAGAAATGTATATTACACATTAGCTAGTACTTTCCTCATTAACTATTTTTAGCAATGTACTAATTATGTCAATGTTATTAATTAATGGTGCAATCTTCTTAAAATTTTTACTGTTTAGTATAATTGCAATTGCTTAAGGTATCTTCCATTTATATTGGTCAATAAATTTATATCTTTAACAGAAACTCGGTATATATATTTCATATAATTTCGAAGTATTTATTGTATATATAGTTTATTTTTCATATTTAAAACTGAAACTAAGAAATTCTATTTTCTAATGTAATTATTATTATTCACTCGTCTAGATTCCATGCGAAATGAATGTATGACGCAGGAAGGGGACAATATCCCACTGCTTAATTAATATCTCTCTTATTCTTTCCAGTGCGTTCAATGATTTCGTATTGTGCAAGTACGTATACGTGCGGAAAGATTGTGGTCAAGATGCGGCTGATTTCTTGGAGCAGCATCTGGACCGTATCTCGTCTCCACTCATCCATGAGCATTGTGCCCATTACACATACGCCAGTGATTCTTGCATTCCTTCTACTGCGTCTGTCCAACTTCCTTTCGGCGTGCTCCCTCTTGTGGCCACACTGACGCTCATTCTGTTTCTGGTGGAATGGAAGTAAAATTGATCCAATATCGTGGGAGGAGATTATTTACACCCACCGAATTTTTGGTTGTGTTTTATGGAATGAAAATCCAGTAATTGCTGTTGGGAAACCAGTTTTATATGTTATCCTCTTTCATGGTTTTTTTTAATGACGATAAATAAAAAAATAACAATTTTATTTCCAATTACAGTTTTGAAGATGATTCTTAAAAATTAAAAACATAAAAAAAGCAGTGACTTATTCAATAAATGTCATATTTCTGTAGAAAATATATAAGCATGTGGAAAATAAATGTCTACATTAAGTTCGTGATAAAATCGCTCTTTAGTTACTTTAAAAGTTGCATTGGTTTCTTTTTAAATAGAATTCCACAGCGTTAAAATACTATAAGTATTTGAGACAATTTCACTTATTATTCCTTGTAAGTTATTTTTTGTAAAATTATTAAGATAAACTCTTCTTTTTCAAAATTAAAAAATAGTATTATGATTGGTTTCTTAAAGGCGTTTATAATTAATTTGAATGTTAGAATCTGTTAACCGAAGGAATCTAGCAAAACTACCCCCAAATGTTTCCGGGAAAGTGGGAAAAATAAATTTAACAGAAAATAGCATTCTATATGTTCTACATATATCTTTAAGGATTAATTATGTCATAAAGGAAATGAAATAATTAGCATATTATAACATCATCAACTAGGTATGAAAACCAACATATCTCAGAAGAAAAAGGAATCTTGTAAAAGTTCAAGTAATGCACGAAATAAGTGAATAAATATTTAAGTAGGTATTGGTGAGTACGAAGATGAGTTTTAAAGTACTTGTGAAGTAAAAAGTGGTTTCATTTCCTCGGTGAAAGCTTAGTATAAAGATACTGTATATGTTTTGTAAGAGGTGGTAAAAAAAATTAACTGAAAATTTACTTAAAAGGCCTTTTTTCCATCATTTTCTCATATTTTATGAAATTAAGTGAAAATATTTTAAAAATACGATCAATTTTTATTTTTTGTTTATTACTGAAATTGTATACTAAGTATTAAGTTTGATATTGATAAAAACAGTATCTAAGAAGTATACTTTTGCTTCCAATTGCTTTCGCAAATCAATCACTATAACTTTAAAATAAGTGAAATTGTCATGAATCTATAGTTATGTACATATATTTCTGCAATATCGAAATTTTATTTACCATTGATGCTTATTTCCAGAAATAAATCATAAGAATTTGTAATGAAAAAAGAATTTTTACTAACTTAACAGGTGTTATGTAAATTACATTCAAGAAGTATATTACACAGTAAAGATCTTTATAAAAATCAAATCATCAGTATTATTGTTCATAATTGAAGTTTTAAAATGTTATGTCTCATTGTATATCAGATAAATGTAATCTCAAAATGTTGAATGAAAAATATTGAACATATCTTAAATTGTATTGAAGTTTTGTAAATAAAACATTTTCTTTCCTAAAGATGTTGTTTTACGCTTAAATATTTATTTTATTGCCATACTTCAATCTACACAAAAATTAGTGTATGTTAAACACACAAATAATTTCAGATTTCTCAAGAAATTTAATTTAATTTATTCTGCGGAAAGTGTATGTCACTGAATTAAATTTATTTAATCATATATGGCAGTTATGCTATATATGTATATATATATATATATATATATATATATAAATCACAAGAATCCTGAGATAAAAACAGCTGTATAAGTATATCGTTATTAAGATAAATTGTCTAAATTATGTATGAGATCGAAAGATAATCTACATTACTTATAAGTATCAAAGTTACTTATGTTGAAGAAGTAACTAAAATGTTCTATTTTAAAAAACCTTAAATAATTTATTTTGGCTTCAAAATATTTCATCTTTTAAATACCGGTTTCAAGTAACGCTTGATTACCTAGATATAATTGTTATCGAATTTAGTTTCCTGTCTGACTATTTGTTCATTGGAATAGAAGTATAACAGAAGTGTTTGTAACATTTTCTTTAAGAATAAAGCTGAATTTTTTTTTAAAACTCTACCTCAATTATTTTGGTCCACTTTGAAATATAACTAAATAATAAATTTATTTTTATTTATATTTAAAAAAACTTTGAATGAAAATGAATAGTTATTCTTTCTTAATGTAGTTTATTTTACGCCTTCTGTTTTAACGGATTAAGAAAATATATATATATATATATATAAGAAAAGAAAGAATTTATTTCAAAAAGAGAAAGAAATTTGTCTCACTCAATAACTCCCGTTGTTAGAAAATTTGAAATAACTCTTAATAGCCTTCAAAATGAGCAAAATGTTAGAATGTTAATTATTTGATTTATTGGCATAAAACTGTCAGTTAACTCAACGAACATTATTATATCTTGTATTTTTTTCTTGAATGGGATAAAAATGACTTTGGTTATTTCATGCATCATTCGAATTTAATCTGTACTTCAAGATGTATTCGGTAAAAAAAAGTTTTAGGGACCATCTACTAAATCACATAAGTCAAATTTGACTACCACATACTATCTAAAATGAAAATATTTGAGACACAATTAATGTAGTAACATGTTACAAAAATATTATTACTTAATTTTTAAAGTATGTGAGTACTGACAAGGACCATATTTTAAGTCTTCTACTATCTTGATTGATGTACGTAACATTAAAAATTCCCTCTTCGAATAACACAAAAATAAATTTCTTTACACTTCATTTGTATTAATTTGTGCAGTTGTTTTTATCAATTAAATTATTTTTAAAAATAAAGTATTAATTTTTATTTTAAAAAATATTTAATTTTAATGATTAATCAATCATTTTAGATCTTTGCATTGAGTATATCTTTATCAAACTATCAAATTAGGTGGTTGTAAAATAAAACGAAAAATTACTCGCGAATTGCAGTACTTTCAAGAAATTGGGAACTAGAGTAAATTAACAGAGGCACATAATTTAAAGATTTTTTTGTTTGATATGATTTAATAAGTGTTTTTAAAGTACCAAAAAGTATGCAACATAAAATATCATTCTGAACTGCAAGCACTATATACAAATCAAATCATAAAAAGTAATATCTTAGAAAGTAGAACTCAAAACTTAGAAAGGAAACATAGCAGCTTAAATCCATATAGTGCTATCTACTTAACTTTTACGAAGTAGCATTCAAAAATTCCCGGATCGAGTCTTTAACTTAAAAAATATCATCAATTAAATTGCTGAAACACATTATATTTCGAAATAAGACCCTTGAGCAACAGCACAATTTTTCCATTGCTTGTAAAGGTCATAGCAACATTTCTGGAATCCATTTTTAGCCATGCATTTCAACTCAACTTGCGATGCACTTTTAATTTCATTTGCAGATTAAAATCGACTAACCTCCAAACGACATGCCTGTTCAGGAAATGGACTGAAGTCGCAGAGGGCGAGATCAAGGGAGTAAAGAGGATGTGGCAAAATAATTGTTAACATTTTTACAAGAAAGTCAGTGTCAAGGAGGGATCAGTGTACAGGAGCGTTGTCCTATAAAAGCACCTATGACTGCTCAGACCACAATTTTGGCCTTTTTTTTTTTGCATCGACTTACACAAATGATGCAGAACGTCTATATAGAGTTCTTTGTTCACAGTGCGTCTTTCAGGGATAAGTTCCAGTTGCACAATGCCCTGGATATCGAAGAACACCTCAAGCATAGTCTTCTAATGGACATTTTTGTACTGAATGTTTAAAACTAAGCTAACGTATTTTGTTTATTCTGAAAGGATCAGGATGAACTTCAAATTATAATACGAAAAATTTTTGGCATCGAGTTTTAGTCAGAAAAAAATTAATAGTTGAAATTTTTTTTTGTATCTAAAGCGTACTGTATAGCAAACCAATATGTAAATCAGTAAAATCTGTATTCATGTACAATAAAATCGATAGTTTCTCGCAGAAATTACCAAAGTAATAAAGTTACAAGTCGTGCAACTATTGAAATGATTGATCATTCTGAAAGCGTTTATTTTGCTTTACATTTCCAGGCGAATGACGTCCATCGCATATCTTATAAACCGTCAATAATTACTTTCTTTTAGACGTTGTAGTGAGCAAAATAAAGTGCCACACAGATGGATTTACACCAATCATCATGATGTGCAACACAATAAAGGTTACATTTACCATATGTAAGGGCATAGAGTGGATTCACGACGATATTTACTCTTGTTTCACCTTTACTTATTTCAAAATGTCACATCGAATAGTTTTGTTTTGGTGAACAGTCACAAATGAACGTTATAACAAACTTCTAGTGAAAAGAATGTATTCGGACAACGTATCCGTTCAGATATTGTATTCATTAGAAACGGAGCAAATGATCATACGGTGATACATTCAAAAACTGAGAATCAAATGGACTTTCCTGATGAATGTGTCAACTCGTGTACTTTCACGGTACTCTAGTACCTTAGATTTGCAATTAGGAGCCTCGGTGGACACTCTAGTACCTTAGATTTTCAGATTTAAATCTTTGTGACTTTCGGTTGAAGGATTCCTTCAAAGATCACGTGTATTAAGTACGTGCAAATATTAAAGTAAAGTAAACTTAATACGGTACATTTTCTTTTATTCTATCGGAAATGTTGAATATGGACGTTGGTAATGAGATGGTACGTTATGTTGAACAACAAGATATACACATGAATAGAACAAATAAAACTATTACCCGTGCATTGTTAATTTTGAAATCTTTTCTTAACATTTATTTGATTCAGATTTACTTCCTGGATCTGTAACATTTCCAAGTATAATTTTTTTTCCTGTACATTTTGACCCTATGATCTACATAATGCATGTCTGAAATTTCATTTTGAATCATTCAATAAAACTGAAACTATGGTCTTCTGAGTACTGTCAGTTGAATTTTAATAACTTGTATTTAACAGAAACGGTCTGTATTTTCCCATAAGCTCATATCTTAAAAAAATTGAATCACAGAATCAAAATTGTATGTTATGGCATAGCCTTTAAATATATTTTCTTTCTAATCATAGTTTGATTTCGAAAATTTCTGAACGAACATAGGTAAATTTTGAGAATCAGAGGCTCCAAGATATGAGAAGTCCAATAATCTAAGAAATTCAATTTATTTTAATCCTCTTTTATCTTAACTATACAGGGTGTTTCGTAACTCATGAGCAAAAATTTAAGGGTTGATAGAAAACATCCAAATAAGGCATTTTTACCATATAATGTATTGGCGAAGAGAAAGCGTTGAAACGCTTGGTGCGCTGTAATGGAAAACATGAAGTGTGAGTTTTTTTACACATCGTTATACTATTGTGGATTTCAGGAGACATGGCGACGTATAGTAATCAGCAAAATACCTTGTCTCTACAAATCCACGGTATAAATGACGATGAGTAAAAAACTTTCTCTTTATACTTTCAATTACAGCTCGTTCTAGAGTCTTACCGCTTGTTCTCCGCCATGCATTCCACGGAGGAAATAGCTCCTTTAATATTTTCAGTCACCACTTAAATGTTTTACCGTAAGATACGAAACACCCTGTATTTGTTATAACTGCACGTCTTTTTCATAATATTGTTGCTTTTCCAAATCTTTTTACATTTTTGGAATTTGAAAAATAAACAACCACAGAATATCAGGATATACCTTTCTCTAATTCCCTGAAATCAAACTCTCTCACGTTAGATTTTACAAAATAAAGAAATTTTCACTTATTTCATGATTTAAAACAATACATGCAAGAGAAGCCACATAGATTATTGAGAAAATTCTACTTAAGAAGTTAATCAACAATGATAATCCGTTAATTCTTAAGAAACGTAATTTAATTTTTATTGCACCATTACTATTGATTATAATTTTGTTCAGATGCGATAATAATTGCAAAAAAAAAAATTTAAGGGTTTTTTGTTGATTAATATACCTGAACATTGATTGGAACCATTATTTTTGGAATGCATATTTTATTTAAATACACAAGTTCATTCACGTGTTAGACAGAAAAAGAAATGTGCACTTTTAATTTTTTAATAGTTTTTCTTAAATATAACGCATTATAAATAAATATCAAAAATTTAAGATGCGAAACTTACCTTTTGAATAATAAGAATTGGGGTAACAAAAGTGGTCTCAAGGATAAGCAAAAAAATCAAACAGTAAATACGATATATATATATATATATATATATATATAT
>BMAW01113124.1:9560-36395 GCA_019974015.1 Nephila pilipes
AATACGCATCCATCGACTGCATTGATTCTAAAGTGAAATTCAAAGCAAGGGAAAGGTCCAGAAGAAAAAACAAAACATTTTGATCGCCAATAATCCTGCCCGTCAGATTTTGTTTAAAAAGCTAATTCCCGTATTCTCCATTGTACCACCGGAGGCAGCTTCGTCTGAAATTCTGTCGTTTCTATAGTGAGAGTAATTTGGGATGAAAATATTTTGATTGGGTTTAAGATGAGTTTCTTGAATAAGTAAAATATCAGGTGATAGTTTGGAAATAAATTCCCGAAGCTCAACTATTTTAGAAATCATGCCATTAGCGTTCCATGAGCATATCGCGAGGCCCAGGGGGTTAAAATTAAAATTTGGGCTATTAATCATCATTAATAAGTTGAATTAAGGATTATAGAATTGCAAATTTTTTTATTTTCGTTTGATTTAGCTGCTCTGATTTTGGGAGTGAAATTTAGGAGTCCAGGGATGAGGGAGAAAATTTCGGCGATTTTTTTTATTTGCTCGATCACTTGGAGGAGTGCGTTGGCTGGGTTATTTTCGCTTGTGGTTCTTCGGGAGCGTTGAGTGTTGTTTTTTCTGGGTGGGAATTTTTCATTTTGTGGCGCTATCTGTTGATTAGAGGTGAGCGCGTTAGGGTAGGTAAAGTGATAGAGCTTGTGAGAGTTTTAATTTTTGAACCTTTGGGAGGTTTCAGAAAGGCCTTACATCCTCCATGGGAGACTGCATGGCCTTTGGTTTCACAGTTTATGCATGTTATATCTGCGATTTTTCCTTGTATTTCACAATCACTGTTTGGATGTGGACCTGCACATTTAATGCAGCGAGGTGTCATATGACAGTTCTGGGAGGAGTGATGGAACAGATTACAATTGTAACATTGCGTAATTTGGTTGCTTTTATATTCATCAACAGTTATTGTCATGTAACAAATTTTGTTAACCTCATATATTTTGAGGTTGTTTTCATTTCTTGGAAGAGTTATCATGAAGACGGGGAGTGGGAGTTTCGTTCTTCTATTAATAAGTTGATTTACTCGAGTGGGTGTGAAGCCCATTTCTTCTAATTCTTCATGGATGTCGGAGGTAGGTGTATCTCTCGGTAATCCCTTAAGAACTAGTTTCAGGGGCCTCGAGTTTTTGGGTTGAATTACGTAATACTCGTATGGTGAGTTTTCTAAAATTTTTCCAAGCTGACGGTATTCATTATTGATATATGTATAAAGCTTGATGTACTCGCCGGAGAGTCTTGTTCAGAACTTAGGGAGTGAAACAGGTAATTTCTTTCAGTTGTGGTTTATAATTTTTACTAATTTTCAGCATTATGGATGGCGGAAGATTTTTGGCCGTGATTTTCTTAGGAGTGGTTGGTTGTTGAGAAGAGGTGGATTGTTCCGTTCATTTTTGGGATTCTTTTTCATTAAGGGTAAGACTAGCAAATTTATTGTGAGTTTGGATTGGGAGATTAAGAGAGGTGGCTAAGTTTAATTGTTTTTTAGTTTTACTTTTGGGAGGGGTGATGAAACCGTCGTTATCTGATCCTTTTCGTTTAATTGTGCTTCTAGTGGGGGAGGATGGGGGAGTGTGATGAGTGGGGCAGCGAGCAGCATCACAAGGCGCTATGAGTTTGTACTCACCCTGGAGTTCCTTCAGTGTAGCTTCCATATTTTTCATTGATTCAAATCGGTTGATGTAGAGAGGATCATTTTCGAAGTTCAGTTGCAGTTCCATGTTTTTGAGAAATACCTTGTCATAGTCGATTGCATCTTGATATTTCCGGAGTTCTTAGGCGACTTTTTTAAGCTGTTAGCAGGTTGGTAATGGCTGCTCAACTATTGATGGAGTTGAGGATCTGGAGGAGGAACAGTCGCTGGAGTACATGTCCTGGTCAAGGAGATTTTCATAGATCGTAGCCATGGTCGTCAGGGGGGTAGGAGCTTGAATAATGGGAGAAAATTCCCTCACAAGAAAGCACTGAATAGTGCTGCTTAGGAAGATTGTTGGTCTAAGCGCAGTTAGAAAAACAGAGAGCTTAGAAATAATCCCATATAACTATGGATTTTAATCGTCAGTGCTTGAGCAGAGCAATTTTTCTTTTCTACTAGAGTAGAAAAATCCAAAAGCCCCTTTCTCTTTTTCATATATACTGCTGTTTGTAGAAAATGCAACACCATGAAAGAATCATCAGAATCAAATGAAATTTAATGCAGAAACGACTTGTACTGATACAAATAAATGATGAAATTTACAAAACAAAAAAACAAATTAAGCGTCGAAATCAGTATTTGGTGCAGCCACCATGCGCTGCAATGATGCTGCTTGCTATACGACGTGGCACGTAGATCAAACAGATGTTGAATATCTGCTTGAGGAAGAAAGAATTCCATATCGCTTGTATGCACCAACCAAAGTTTGGAAACTGCAGGACGCCGGATCACAGGCGAAGACGCCGACTCAACCATATCCACACGTGCTCAATAGGCGACATATCCGGTGAATAAGCAGGCCAAAGGGAAGTTGCATGCGTTGTCTGAACAGAAGTCTCGAACAGTCGCGCAACATGTGGGTGGCGTGCATTATCCTGCTGAAAGATGGCTCAGGGATGCCTTGAAGAAAGAACGACTTCGGGCTGTAGCACTTCACGGACGTACCTGTTGCTATTGGGATACCCACAATTCGTATCAAATTGGATCGTCCATGATACGAAATCTTAATTCATAACTCCGGGTGTTCGACCACTATGTCGTTCAATAATACACTCAGAAGGCAGCGTTGACCGGCATAACGTCTAACACGAACATGGCCATCATGGGTCCACAAGAGTGAAGCGTGATTCATCTGAAAGACAACTGGTGCCAATCAGCTCGCCTGTCTCTGCTCAAGAGCCCTGCCGACGCAGCCGTCGATGATTCGCCGTGAGGGGAATCCTGTACAAAGAACTGCCTTGCACGCAATCCACGGCGCAGCAGACGACGACAATTGACGAAACCGACAATTGTACGCAGCAGTAGACCAATGTGCTGCCAGCTGCCTGGAGGAAGCTGTGCGATCATTCCTGCGCCATACGGAGCAGGTGTCGATCATCGCGCTCTGACGACACCTTCTGTCGTCAGTGCCCTGTTTTCAGTTGTTCCGGTGCTCGTCGGTCCTGCTTCCAAACTCGCATCACTGTGGAACTGTTCCGCTGCGCCACAGCGAGCTGCGCGATAGGAAAATCCTCATTCTCGAGGCCGATTATCCTCCCTCGTTTCAACTCCGTAAGTTGCTTGAATTTCTTATTCTTCCGTCGTGGAGGCATACTCAGGTCACTAAACGTTTGCCACTAACAAATAATCATGAACTTTTCAACGTCCCGCTACAGCACTTTGTTATACGCTTTCAGCGCATCAATTCGAAGAGGCGCTGCGCGCGCCATCACCTTTCGATGGCTCGAAACTTTATTAATTTGCATAATATCCTATAATTGACATTTGCTGCGAATTTCATTTGATTCTGATGATTCCTTCATGGTGTTGCATTTTTCTACAAACGGCAGTTTATGTAGTTAAGATTAACACTGGATTAAATAAAAAAAAAAAAAAAAAAAAAAAAATCTTTTATATAAATATTTTTTCGATTGGTTAACAAAATACTTTTCTAGCTAATATGCTTAAAACGGCGTTCTTCAAAGACAGCCGTGAATATTGAGACTAATTATCATGTGGCAATACGGGAATTACGTAAGGTCCATTAAAATTTAATTTCCCTTTCATAAAATTTTAAAACTAGGAAGAATAAGTAAAATTTTCATAATTATTCGCCATCAAAATTTAGGTTCACTTGGCAGAGAAAGTCTGAGATATCAGCAAATTGAGAACAGTAACAGCAAAAATTACGGTACATATTAAAGTGTTTCTTAATTTACCCTCTTATCAAATTAAAAATTTAGAATCATGGACTGAAATTTTTTCATAATTTAAGATACCTATCAAAAATAAGTCTACCTGGGTATTCGATGAAAAGACAGAGCGTTTTTTTACCAAAGCGTCACTAGTGACGCCTGGCGGTCAAAATTGATTTTCTTGTAAAAATGATAAAAACTTTAAAACCTTAAAATTTTAAATCAGATTTTGAAGAGAAAGTGGTCGATAGTCAGGCGCGAGGTCCAATTTAAACGTGGGTTGATTTCAACTTAATGATGTGAAATCCTGAAAGTAAAAAGCAGCGCAGGATATCACTAGTGAATTACTTCAATAGTTTTTTTAGTCTTTTTAAGGACCGGGAAATGTTGAGTATAAGTGACCGGAGTGCGATGTTGCAATGGTTGCATATGCAGGGAGATTTTGAAGTAATTCATCGATATTTGAGGTTATTGTTGAGAAAAAAGTTTGAGATTGTTTTTTTAATAAATTCTAAAATTGGTTCAATTTTGAGATTGTTATGCAGGACTTCGTTCCTGGCGAACCGAGAGAACGTAATCCATTTTTCTAAGATGTATGTTTTTGAAAGACGTGCAGACGTTTCAGATGAGTTACCGCAGACGCCCAAATGAGCAGCATGCAACGTGATTGGTCTCAGGATGGTTGTAGAGCAGAATTTTGTTCCGGATAAGACATTATACTCTTTGAGTCGAAAAACCAATCCACTTTTACCAGTCGTCCGAAATTTTGAGAGAATTTAAGGTAAAAAAAAATAGTTTAAATTAAATGAAATAAATTTTAAGTACTCTTATCGATGCCAATTTACAAAGTTAAGGCAAAAAAAAACGGGTAAGATTTTAAAGCGCGAGGAGAATGAGATTTAGCCTGCAATTATTCAGTTTTCCCATTGACATCCTGGGGAGCAAAGTCTTATTAAAAAGTACTGAGTATCATTTACTGCAAAAATAATTAAAACTATTCTAGAAATTTTAAACATATTAAAGTTAATGAAAATAATCTACGCAACACAATGTAGCTTTCGTGGGTAAAAAATTTAGTGAGTTAGAAGTCTTACTGATTTGAAAAAATTCTCAATACGTCTGATTTTTTAATATAAAATATTAATTTCTATTAAATTTTGAAACCGTATATGTATGTATTTAAATACACCTCTGAAAAAGTTTATTATTTGTATAAATTCTTTCTTATGTACATAATATATTCATCTACGCATATAAATGCTGTATTGATTGGTTTTGGGATCAACTTCATATTGAAGAAACCCTTAGGAAGTTTTCCAATATGAATAGTAGTATGAAATAAACCCTGAATGAATCTGCTAAGTTCTGTAATTATGGCCTTCGAAGTACAAATAAACGCTGTTTTAAATTTATTTCCTCTAGATTGTGATTTTACTAAGAAATCTTAAGAATAATAGATTAATAAATTAAGTTTTTATCGCGATTATTTTAGTAATAATTAAAGCCTTACTATACCTGAAATAAAAATTACAAGTTTAAGGTGCTGTCGGTTGCTTCAAACTACAACCACTACTAACAATATTATAATGTTTGAAATTTTTTCAATATTTCATATATTGAAATTAATTTCGTTTTTTATTATCTTTTAAAATAAATTAAGATGTTTAATTTAAATTCATGCTGGATTTTTGTATCATGTTATTGTATGAATGGACTCTTTTTACTTTTTCGCTCAAACGAATTTAAATGCACAAAAGGGAAAATGTGTAGTTACAGCAATTACTGATTAATTTTATGTTTTACTTTTTGGATCGAAATTTGATGTAAGCGAAATAAGGAAAATGAAGGATAGTTTAAAAATATTCATTATTCTTAATTACCTGCTAGATCGAAATCATTAGTAACTGGCATTCTGAGAATGCCTACTCTAGAATTTTAAGTGAAAAATAAATTCTTGGAAATTAAATGATTTATATTGAATAAGTTGTTGTCGTATTAATCTGATCTTCGGAAACATAGGACATTCATTTAATTTTTAATGATATTTTTAGCGATATAATTTGAATTAAGTCCTTCCACTCTGTTTTCGATAAAATCTCTAAATTTATGTTTTTTTGCAGGAGCATTTTTGAGATTTATTAAATGGCACTGCATGTGTTCATGCTTTTTAAAATGGAATTTTTAAGTACGTGGGGAAAGTTGCCCATCTGTCAATAGAGTGCGCTTCACCAGTTAACGCCCAATCAGGAGCGAGCTTTCATTAGACGGAATACAGATATTAGCGGGTTATCTCTTTCTCCGAAGAGCAATGGTCGCTTGGAGCTTTCTAGCTTTTGACGTAGTTCTGATGTCATCTTCCAGCAGTGCATAAAATGCAGCTTGGCAATTATATTTTTGATTAATGAACTCAAAGTTTCTACAGAAAATAAATTACACTATAATGTTGTTTCCATTCCTAGCAATGGTTTTTAAAACCACAAAGTATTATTCTGTGCAATGTATAGGATAACCGTATGATCGTTTTCAAAACCATTAAATTTCTTGTGAGAAAATCTGAGATTTTGTGTAAGATACTCAAATGTTCCAATATATGTAATATTTTATAGATATATATTAGCTTCAAAATTTCGTTACTAAAAAAGTGTATTCATTTTAAGAGGTCAATTTGAAAACCCTGAAAATGCAGCGCACGTTTTAAAAGGGTTGCTGATTTTCAAAATTAACAGATTATTTACTGTCGTTATATTTATGGATATTTCAATTCAACAACAGCCTTTTTCGCGATAATCTCTTTATAAAAATATTTTTAATATTTACGAATTAGCAGAATTGATTATCCAAAATAAAATTAAAGCTTTCCAAAATTAATGTTTAATACATAGTAAATTAAATGAACATCAGAAGAGTTTAAATTTTAACTATACCTGTGGAATATGAAAAAGGGTTTCTATATGCATTAACAACTGCTTTCCTTAGAATTCATTATTTAATTCATGTGCAATATTTTTATATAGTGAAAAATAATCTAAATGAATGTTTTCATTAAGCGCTTGAGTGTTCAAGAGAATGTCTGTAATAGCCAAACTTTTTAAATAATACTACTCCAAATGTTATTTTAGACTTTCTGTCATATCCCTAAAATTATTTTTCTGGAATGGACTGGATATATATGTAAGTATCTATTTATCCCTTTAGAAGTTATTTCACTGTTTCTCTTCTGGAAAAAATATTTTTCAAAGACATAATGTTCTACAATATTTCATTTATTGCTTTAAATCTAATAATGAAAAATGCGCAAATTTGAATCCAATTTTAAGAAATATTAAATAACACTCATAGATAGATATTCTTACAACATTTAACAGCGATAAAAAAGCATCTCTGATAATTAAACAAAAATTAATTACACTTTCAAAATAGGCTATACTCGTATATGTCATTAATCATTAAATAGAGTTTTTCTCCTTTGAAATTAATTAAACAATAAGTTTCGGTTTTTAAGCGTTGTCTTAAAAAAAATTCTGAGATCCTTTCAAATCTGTTTCCCCAAGCTATGTCTTAATGTGAGCATAGATAAGCTAACATGAAGCATGTATTTAAATCTATCAAGCATAAGATGATTCATATGAGCTTTTAAATATTCTTTTAAAATCTTACCATCTGAAAATAGTTTCATTTTACAAGCAAATTAAAAAAACAATGAAGTAACTTGCTTTCACAACGATAAATGGTTGTTGTGTTACTAAAATAAAGTTGCTATTGTGAATTTCATTACAATATTTTTTTCACATTCATCTTCGAAAATGTTACTTTCTCATAAAACACATATTTATGCCTTTCTTGTGTCGTAGCTTCCACCCTCCTCGAAGAATTTCTATCAGCTTTTAAATTATGTTTAAGAAGATTATGTGTGCTGCTCGAAACTATTCAAGTTATGTATTCTTGTGAGAGATTTGAATGATGTATGTTTCTCCGTTTCTTTGCCTCATAAAATTACAAAAGGAACTAAACGACCTCAGTCTGGATTTGATTTCATTCTCAGGCGAAGAAGATATACAAGTATCAAGATATTGACAGTTATAATTTTTAAGAAAAGGCTGGAATTTCATCCTACGGTTATTCTCAGAAATTTTTAAATTTATATAGTATAAAATAATTTAAGGTTTTGTAGAAGTGTACCGAAATTTTTAAATGAAAACTTCGATACGTGAAAAAAGTTTAGAAATTTAAATTTATATTAATTACATTAATTGTTTATATATTAATCAAAATTTTTAGTTTCGATTGTGCCGCACATTTACCAAGAGAATGAGACACATTTTTGTAGTAGCGATAAAATTGTAAAATCTCATTCATGATCTTTATTTCTCTCTTTTTTTAAAAAAATTTTTAATCTTGGTACATTACTTTTTCAATTTCATCAAAATAGTACTTGCATGTTTTATATTTACAAGATAATGAAAAATTCCATTGAACCCACATGCAAGTTTATTAAACCTTTAATAATGTTTCTTGAAATGTCAAACTTATCTTCTGGATCTTCTGAACGAGCTCTCTGTGTTTTAACACACTACTTGGTCGGAATGTTTCAGGATTCACTTATGGAGTTATTCAATTACGAGCATCCACTACGGTTTTGATACCGTTAAATTTTTTCTTCTACATCCCCCCCTCCCCAACAAAGAAAAATACATCTAGTAGTATCAGAAACAATCGTGAAAGCACTACAATTCAGATAATCATCGTATTCTTAATTACTTCTTTATTTTTTTAAAATTGCATCTCATTATTATCGCATTATATATATATATATATATATATATATATGTATATACTGAAAATTTATGAAAGAATAATTTAAAACATTTAAAAAGACAAAAATCCAGAAAGAAATGTAACAATGAAAGAAAAATAAATAAAAATATGGATCCCAGCTATACTATTAAAATAATATATATTTTAATAGTATTAAATTCATGTGAATTAAAATGTTTAATTTCTATCCGACCTATATTTTTACGACTATTAAAGTGTTTTGCATCAGATCTATGCTGATTAATTCTAATATTTATAGTTCCCGAAGTTTGCCCAACATAATTAAACTGGCACATACCACAATTCATCATATAAATACAATTAAAAGTTTTACAAAATAAAAAGTTTGAATCCCTATCATACTGCTCTTCAGCCATCATGACGCATGTCTTGCATCTCTTATCAGAGCACCTCTTAAACTTTAAGTTTAAATGATCAGAATCCCTAGAACGTTGGGATTTGGGTATGTTATTAGAAATTAAGTCGCTTTGGTGAAAATCCTTAATACGTGAACAGAATGATCTTTTATCTGAAGTGTAAGCCGAATTAATATATTCAGAGTTCCAAAAAATACGGGTTTCATATTTCCTATTATATACCAAATGAGATCCCAGAGGATACTCAGAACTTTTATAAAAATTACAACAAGTAACATTTTTTGTATTTTCTGAAAAATTTATAGTTTTTTTATATGCTGAATCGAAACGTTTGTGACCACAACAATGACTCTCCTCATTCATATTAAAAATATTATAAAAAGAGTGCACATCAATCCTCTATAAAAAGCAGCAAAGTTTGCAAAAATGGTAACTTTCTAACGATGAAGCAGATACCATTATACTACATCACCGAGCTTTGACAAATATAAGTAAGCCAAATTGCCAGTAGCTAAACTTTCAAAAATTTCCATTATCATAAAATATAATTTTCAAAATCACCAATCTTTCACCAATACCTACGTATCTTAGATTAAAATTAAACATTATAATCTGCAAAGTCAATTTAAAATCATTAGATTATTAAGTCCAAAGCTCGAATCATTATGTTGTTTCAAGAAGAAGATTAGTCATCATAGGTACAAAACGTCGAAACAGCATGTAAGTTTTTAAAATTTTAATAAAAGAAAAGAAAGAACAAATATCAAGATTAACAATAATCAAACAAAAAAAAAGAAAGAAAGAAAACATTCATAGTCATAACTTTGAATCCAAACAGAATTCAAAATAAACTATAAGCAATTATGCAAATATTAAATCCAAATCATAAAGATATCATTATTCAAAAAATCCACACATAATTAGGCGCAAAGCAACCATAAGAATGTATGAAATAAATATACTGAAAATTTATGAAAGAATAATTTAAAACAATTAAAAAGACAAAAATCCAGAAAGAAATGTAACAATGAAAGAAAAAAAAAATAATGTTATATATATATATATATATATATATATATATATATATATATATATATAACACATTATTATTTCGGTTTTTTGAGGTTTAATTTTTGTAACAACTTGGAATGCTTTGAATTTACATGGCAATAAATCTTCATAATTTAATATCACGTTAAAATTTCTGAAGGGTAAGCGTTTTTCGAATTGAAAAAAATCTATAAACTTTGAAACACCACATTAAAACTCTCGAAAACATTTTATGTGCTATACACACGAATTATTTTCATGCAGGAATAATTTTGATGATACACACTAATTTATTCTCTTACTTTTCAATATACAATGTATTATAAACACTCAGTACTATCTACTAACTAATCATCATCACCTCAGATTTCAGTTCACGGTTGTCCTTAGACAAAAAATACATCGGGTTGTATAACAACAACAATATTTATTTACTTCTTACTACCGTTCGTTTACAACAGCTCCTCTCGGAGATTCGGTCAGGTCCCGTCTGAGGGGATCGTGTGACATCACACTCTCTCCCTTTACAAATGAACGCCCTCTAGAGGCAGGCTCTAAGTAGGGAATTTAACAGTTCGGCCAACCTGATATACAATTGTCCCAATTGTGCAGTTACAATTAACACAAAATCATTAATAACTGATACACTTTAAAACCATTAATTATCATACACAAAATATCAATGCTTAAATTCCTCAAACACTTAAAATAGCAAATATCAAATTATACACAAACATCAATACTTAAATTCTTCAAATACTTAAAATAGCAAATATCCATAACTATAGTTAAACATCAATACTTAAATTCTTTAAATACTTAAAATAGCAGATATCAATTACCGTATACAGATAAAATATCAATAATCATGCACAAATCATTTTACATGATCACCCTTATATCTACATTTCACTACAAATTATCTTTCATTCCTATCAAGTAGTAATTCTAATTTAAAGCTTATAAAAAAAATCTTAGTTATCCTACAATTTAAAATATTATTTTTCCTTGATGAAAACAGAATTACTTCATTATCTGCAAATCATTCGAAATATAAAATTCACATGTCAAAATATTGAACTTATAACTTTTAGATTATTAATTATCATATTTATAGGAAATGCTTGATTTTCACAGACTTCAAAGTCTCAAAATGATTCACACAGAAAGAAAAAAAAATAATTCTTTAACATTATACAATCGTTAAAACACAATTTTAGGAATTTATTAAATTCTAACAAATATAATTTTTTTGTTTCATAAATGATTATAATTAATCAAAATAATACTTTACAAATATTTAATTCAGGTAAGGACCATTAAGTTAATGCAGAACAGAAACACACACATGAACTTTCACAATGAATTCCACAAAAAGAAAAGAGTTCATAGTTCCTTTTTGAAATTAAAATCTCTGATTATAAAAAAAATAATTTTGAGAAAAATTAAAACCATCTCACCAATCAGCAATTTCTTCCTCTGGCCTCTCTTTAAAGAAGTGGGGATAATTTTCTGTCATCGTTCGTTGTCTATTTGTATGTCTCACCTCCTAGGGGGTTAACCCCCAGTCCTTGGTAGGGGAGAGTCTAGTGTTCATATGGCCTTGGAAGGGGGGGAGGGGGCTTCCTCTTGGTCAACGAACGTGTTTGTGGTCTTTGAGTAGCATTGCCGCTTTTCTCTCTCTTTCGCTGCGTCAAGCCGCAAGCCTCCTTGTTTTCATCTATACACTGCGGGGGGTATGAAAAGTCGTCGTCGTCTTCATCATCTCCGTGATGGTTTCTCCACGCCTTGAGCTGACTGACGTGAGCTGTGGTTGTGTAGAATCGGCCTTTCTGCCTTTCCTCCAGTTGAGTAACTCTGTAGGTGTCATTTGGGAGTACTTCAGTTACTATTAACGGCCCTCTGTACTTCGCTTGGGTTTTGGTAGGCTCCCCTGTTGGTTTTGCTGGACGTCGAACAACCACTATCTCTCCTGGCTCAAAGGTTACAGTCCGACACTTCTTCTTGTCGTAATATTCCTTCATTTTTTGTTGCTTCTTTTCAATCACACCACGCGTTTCACTTTGGAGTTCTTTTGGGTCATTCCACATTTCAGCATCCTCATCTGCAAGTTTTCGAAGTAGACCATCATTGAACCTCGGAGAATATCCATGTAACATTTCGAATGGAGTCTTATCAGTTGTATTGTTGACGGCATTGTTCAAATTCCTTTCTGTTTCTTTTATTTTCAAGTCCCAATCCTTGTGACTGGTATCCTCCATCGCTGTTGTTATAGTAGAGAGGATAGTTCTGTTAGCTCGTTCAACCATTTCATTTCCCATGGGGTGTTGTGTAGAATTCAGCGTATGATTTATTCCATTATCGAGGCAATACTCTTCGAATTGACGCGACGTATAACATGAACCTCTGTCACTGATGATTCTATCAGGTAATCTGAATTCTGTGACAAAATTTTTCAAGGCTTTTAGTACGTTTTGAGAGGAAGTATTCTTAACAGGATAAAGTCGGGTGAATCTCGTAAAGTTGTCAATGATGACCAATAGATCTTGATTACCTCGAGAACTGTTCACAAACGGTCCCAGGTGATCTATATGTATAAGTGAAAAAGGTTTTTCCCCCGGCTTAATTGGGTGTAAAAATCCCTGCTGTTTACCTCCTGGAATCTTGTTAACTAAACATTCAAAGCACATAGATATATGTCTTCTTAAATATCGTTTCATGTATGGAAACCAGTACAACTCCTTTATCTTGTTCACTGTCCTATCAACTGAAAAATGTCCCATCAGATCATGAAATTTAACTGCTGTGCTTTTTCTCATACGTTTTGGAATTACATAAAGTAGTTTCTCCTTTCCCTTTTCCTTAACACTTCTATATAATCTATTGCTTTTGAAAACATAGTTGCTTATCATCTGTTTTTCTTCGGTAGTTCTCGCATACTCTTCTTTTTTAAGAATTTCTATTAATTTTCTTAAATCTTTGTCAGCATGTTGAATAATCAGAACTTGTTCATCTTCACTCAAAGTCAGATATACTTCAAAGTTTCTCTCAATGAGACTTGTCATAGTGTCGTCTGATTCCGAAACAGGAGCTCTGCTCATTGCATCTACATGAGCCATTTTAACACCTGGCCTGTGCTTAACTTCAAAGCTATATTCTTGTATAAGAAGGCTCCATCGTGCAATTTGAGGATTACTTGACCTTTTCGCATTCATATAAATCAACGCCTGACAATCTGTTACAACTGTAAAGTTTATACCTAAAAGAAACTGTCTGAGCCTCTCTAATGTCCACACGATCGCCATTAATTCTAATTTACTTGAATGATATTTTCCTTCAGCCTCAGTAGTTTTCTTACTAACACAATAAACGAGATGCCACTTATCATCACTTCCAAGCTGCAGTAATATGCCAGCAATTCCATCCGCGCTCGCATCCGTGTGAACTTCAGTTTTTGCTTCGGGGTTGTAAAGGGCTAAGATGGGCTGTTTTACTAATTCGTTTTTCAATGTAATAAACGACTGTTCTTGCTCTTTTTCCCACTTAAAGTTTACATTTTTCTTTGTCAATTGAGTCAACGGTTTGGCCTTAAACGCGTAATTCCGAATGAATCTTCTAAAAAAACCTGTTATTCCGAGAAAACGCCTAATTTCATGCAAATTTTTCGGTTGGGGGAATTTAGATATTACTTCCACCTTCCTTGTTCCTGGTTTAATTCCATGTCTGTTAATAACAAATCCTAAATACTCCACTTCCGGTTTTGCAAATTCACATTTCGATAACTTTAAAGTTAATTTGGCTGCGCGCAAGGCTTCAAATATTTTAATCAATTTCTCGATCATTTCTTGACAAGTCTTCGCCGGGACTAAGATATCATCAAGATAACATAAAACCTCTTTGTTACATAAGTTTCCTAATGCATGGTACACTAATCTTTGAAATTCTGCAGGGGCGTTAGTTAAGCCAAATGTCATTCGTTCAAATTGTCCGGTTTCATCTGGAGTAATAAATGCGGTTTTTAATTTTGCTTCTTCTGTTAAAGGTATTTGGAGGTAACCATGTGCTAATGTTGTAAATAGATTGCACTCGCACAATTGTTCTAATAAGTCATCTATTTTTGGTAGAGGAAATTTATCTTTTATCGTCTGGCTATTTAAACGTCTATAATCAATGACTAAGCGATTTTCACCCGTCTTTTTCCGTACAAGTAGAACAGGGCTAGCTTAAGGTGAATGCGTTTCTGAGACTATGCCATTTTCTTTCCTGCTCTTTCGGCGGCATTTGTTTGATAGGGCTTCATACATACCGGCTTCGAGCCTTCAATTTCCTTGATATCCATTTCCATTAGGTTTGTGCATCCCAACTCCGAAATATTTAATGCGAAACAATCTCTGAACTTATTCAATAAGCGAATAATATCTTGTCGCTGTGGTTCCGTTAAGTCTTTATCAAATTTTGTTTGTTCCAAAGTTATTGGGCTTCGTTTTATATTTACTTCATTTGAACTAACGCTGCAAAGTTCGGGTTGGTTATTATTAGCAACGTCAATATAATCTGAATTTATAAATGGATAATCTTTTGCGTAACCGATGTGTAACTTTTCGCCCACTCTAGCATACGCAATGTAAGACAGATCTAGAAATGGACGACCAACTATTAGATCTACTGGTTGCGTTGAGTCCGGAACGATTAGAACATAAATATCCTTTCCCACGACATCCTCTATCTGGAAATCTATTACCGTCGCCCCTAAACTCTGGGAAACCGGGTTTAACTGATTGCCGAAGGAAAATATATTCGTCTTGCAGGGGGAAATTTTTAACCCTAAGTTGGCTGCAACTGATTCTTTCAGTAAACAACTCGAGGATCCCGTATCGAGGAGGGCAGTGACCTCGTGATTATTTATGTGCGCAGTTCTCAAGTATCTGTTGGGTGAGGACGACTCCCGGTCACAAACGCTTAAAGTATTCGCTCTGGGCTCATTTTTATTTTTTGTGCAATATTTTTTTGGGTGTCCCGATTCCAAACATAATGTGCAAGGAAAGGGACAATCTCTTAAGGTGAAGATTAAATCGCTGTTGCTATATATAGTGGCCTCTTGTTTTTGCTCGATGATAACCTTAGATTGCACGCATAATCTTGGTTACTCTAACGGCTCAAATAGCACTTTTTAGTGCTCACCGCATATTTTTCTTACTACTTTTTCTCTCTGACTAACCTTACGTCGACCATGGACTTGAATTTGATCACACTGCCAATATTCACTCGTAATCACGTAATGAATCCTCATCGAACTTCTCTTCCAGATCTGAAGATTCGAAAAAAACTCCATGCCAAAAAAAACAAAATTGAAAATATCTCCTACTCCCACAGAAAAAGCACAATCATCTTACCCTGTTCAACTTAAAATTTCGTGGCACAGATTCAAATGATTCACTTTACAAAACGCAGAAAATATCAGAGGATGAAAACAAGCTTCAACGACTGGAAAGTGAGTATGCTACTTTAGCGCCTTGCGCGACTGCTGGCTGCCCATCCATTCCACCCCAAATATCCTCCCTATGAAACGTAAAGATAATCAAGGTTTTATCACCCCCCCCTAAAAATAAAACATGTAAAAAACCTACACTGACCTCCTCGTCTAATTTAATTTTACCTACTCAAAATCAATTCCAACAACTATCAGACGATGTTACACCCCCAGATAACAATGAAGATCAAGATTCAGATTCAACTCCCAAAATTGTAAAAGCAAAAAATTTACCTCCCCCAATTATGCTTAAAGTAAGCAAAAATTATAGACAACACCTCAAGGAAATTAGTCATGAATTACCTAAACTAAGAACTCATCTTTCCGGCGAGTACATTAAATTATATACCGATACGCTAGATGACTATAGAAAACTTTCACACCTATTATCCACTAAGACTTATGAATATTACGTCATTCAACCAAAAATTTTGCGTCCATTGAAAATTATTTTTAAAGGTTTACCACGAGATACTGAAATCCATGATATTCAGGAAGAACTAATTGAACTTGGATTCGACCCAATCAGGATAAATCAACTTACAAACAGGCGTACAAAAATTCCCCTTCCAATATTCTTAATAACACTACCTAGAAACGAAACCAGTAAGAAAATCTATGAAGTTAACCGCATATGCTATATGTCTATTACAGTTGACGAATACCGAAGTAACAAAGTCACTCAATGCTTCAACTGTAATCTTTTTCATCACAGTTCAGATAATTGCCATATGATCCCCAGATGCTTAAAATGCTCAGGCGCCCACGCAACCAGAGACTGTAACATCGAAGGAAAAATTAAAGAAATAAAATGTATTAACTGCAACGAAATTGGACTCTCCGCCTCATACGGAGGATGCAAACTCTATCCCAAACCTCCAAAAGGATCAATTACTAAAAGCAACGCACCCAAAACAAATACTGTTCGTGAAGATTACACTTTTGCAAATGCTTTAAAATCAAACCAACAGATGGCGCCCCAAACGGACGAAAACCCAGATACATCAAAAAATTCAAAGAAAATCCCACAACATAATGCAAAAAGCCACCAGAAAAATCCTTTCAACAACATTTTTGAAGCCATCGAACAACTCAAAGCTCTTGCCGAAATCTTCTCAATCATTCCAGGACTGCTTACAAATCTCCATAAAATTCAAAATGCAAAAGGACAAGCAAACAAAAAATTCGCCATCTTAGAAGCGCTCATGGATATCTCTGAAGAATAATGCAGCCAATCGCAGTCATTTCTCTTCACCCATCGCAAGATCAACTTTTTCCCTCAATGAACTTCAAATTTTTCAAGTACATACTCATTAACTGTTCAACAGATGGCACCAGCTATGCTGGGCTCATCAAACAGCTCATTTCTAAAGAACTTTTCATCTCTACTCTCCAAAATTTTACCCTCTCATCCGCAAGAAATTCCTCTCCACAATGTAAATTTCCATTTTATCCAAAGGACTTAATAAATACCAGATATGGGCTTGTGGAGCGCTCCGCGCTCCTGGCGCCCATGGAATCTCAACGTCAACGTCAACAATCTCTTAAGACGTGACCGAACTTGTTGCAAGCAAAACATCTCGGTTCTCCTCTATCGTTACTAGTTGCTGGATTAAAGGTTCTAGAGTTATCCGTACGTCTTGTAGAGCCTCCTCTTACATTAAATTTATGGTTCATTGGGTTTCTCTCTTCTAATTTATTAGAATGGAATGTGTTAGTATTATAGTTATTGGACCTTAGATTTGTTCGTGAATAGTTTTTCGGATCATCACGATAGTTTGTAAATTGGCGATTTTTATTTTCATGTCCTGTTCTAACGCTTTCGTATTCATCTAATTTTTCAGCAAGTTCATTTGCTTTAATAAATTTCGGCCAAGAATCAATAAAGTGTTCCCTCATAAAATTTGGGGCCCGTTTTTTCAGTTGGTCCGTGATAATTAATTCCCTTAAGGAATCGAAATCGTTTATATTAAGCTGCTAACCATTCGTTAAAGTAGTTACGTATCTCAAAAACAAAATCTGCCCATGTATCTTTTGATTTTCTAGCATGATTAATAAATTTTTGCCTAAACTTTTCGGCACTAAGTTTAAATCGCCTTAACAGTAAACTCTTAACGTGTCTGTAATCATTCGCTTCTTCTTCTGATTCCCTGGCAATTAGTTGCGTGATTTCGAAGGGTAAGAATCCTAAAAGGTGACTGACATAATCTTCTTCCCTAAGCCCAACTCGTTTGGCTTGCCTTTCGAATAGAATTAAAAATGAAGATATTTCACCATCTTTTAAATCAAATTTTTGAACCAGATTTCTTAATTCAAATGAGCTCTTATTTATTTCTGGACCAATAATATCACTATCAGCTCGCGTCCGTTCTATTTAATCTTAATTTTTCTAGTTCAAATTCCCTTTCTAACCTTTGTTCTTTTTCCCTTTCTAACTTTTTTTCTCTTTCAATCCTATCTGTAATTATTCTCTCGAGACATCCTCTCGCGAAAGCTTCTTCATAGCTGTCGCTATTAAGTATGGTGGCTCTTATTGTCACATTGGTAGCGTCCGAAGGGACACTTTCGTCTAATTCAAGCGCAAGCTCGACTAAATCACTTTTACGTCCTTTTGAGAGGAACGACATATTTAACACTATTTCTATACTTTTCAAAATTATTCAAAATAAATCACTTCTTAGCGCATGCATAAGGTTAAACGAAAATGATTTACCTTCTTTTTTTTGTTCCTCGCAGTCCTGGTGGGTGTAATCCCGCTTCTGATTATTATAAACACTCAGTACTATCTACTAACTAATCATCATCACCTCAGATTTCAGTTCACGGTTGTCCTTAGACAAAAAATACATCGGGTTGTATAACAACAACAATATTTATTTACTTCTTACTACCGTTCGTTTACAACAGCTCCTCTCGGAGATTCGTCTGAGGGGATCGTGTGACATCACACTCTCTCCCTTTACAAATGAACGCCCTCTAGAGGCAGGCTCTAAGTAGGGAATTTAACAAATGTATTCATAGATTTCACTTTTTAGACCATAAGAACAGCTTGAATATATTACTGAGGATTTTTAATAAATAATAATATTATTAGAATTAATTTGTCAAATATGCTTGCAAGTCCGGCTTTATTTAGAAAACAAACTATCCCTCTTTGTGAACATTTTTTCTTTAATCGAAACCTGTATATTTTAGAAACGATTGTTGAAACTTATATTTCACACGTCATCTTATTTACTGAAAGATTAACACTTGTTGCATAAACATATAATGAGAATATTTATATATATATAATTTACAAGGTTTGAAAGATAAACACAGTTTGTTTGAAAAAGTAACACCACTATATTAATCAAATAATTTATAACATTATTTTCTTGATCTGTGAGGGAATTGTAGTTTATGACATCGACACTAATACTTGAAACAGCACTCTTTCGAGAGCAGCTGTGTAAATTCCGAAAGAAGTGCATGTAGAGTTTCTGTTAGAATACGTTGTCGTATCCTTGAATTTTAATTATTTGATGACAGATAACTCAGATATGTCTGGATAACATCTGCTATGCTTACCAATTTCTATGTGTACAACGATGAAAATTAAGCATTTTGTTTCATATAATCCGAAGCAAAATTTTCTTTATTATGTCTAACAAAGTAAGAGGATTAGAAGAAAAAAACATATATCGAAATCATAGCTTTAAAACCTTTAACAATATCAGCGTCAGGATAAAAAAATATGTTTTTGTAATATCAAACGAACTATAAAATCCACTGTGAACATTTAAATAATACATTTCGACTCCTTAACTGTTTGTATCTTCTTTTTATAATGTAATATATGATTAGCCTTTGATTTATAAGTAATGAAATTGAATTTATCTCTTAAGTTCTTTAAAAATTACACTGGAACTCATTTGCCATTACCTTTCACGTCATACCGTGTTTCAAAAGCTCATTCCAGAGGTGTCTATTGATCTTTTATTTCTTAACTGAAACCTGTACATGTCCTAAAAATATATTCAACATATATATATATATATATATATATATATATATATTAGGAATAATTTTTATTTCGATAATGAAAAATTTGAAATTTAAAAATCCTGTAATTGAGAATGATATCACTTTATAATTACAAAAATATTTATTATATATTTTTTATGGTATCCGATTTTTTTCGGTTCTATATATATCTTAGTATTGTTACGGAGTATTTCTTCCTCGGTTCGTGTGCGGGGGTGAAAATCAAGTCGAACTCAGAGGATAACGACAATTGATAATTTATTCGGAAATCTTCAGGAAAACACGAAATTAGCTCATTTTGGACAATGACAGATACACAGCACTTGTACAATTCAATGACAAAGATTAGGGAACAAAACACACAGTTATATCAGTACAGTCACAGTTATATCAGTATCATTCAGCTTATTACTTTCCACAGCAGAGGCTGTCCGCAGTAATATCCTGCACTTCCAGGGAAGACTCCGAAGATTCCCAGCAGATACATGTTGCTTCTTCGTGAATTCAACCGGCACACTCCCCCCACCCCCGAATGCGTTCAGGCGATTCCCCAATCGACGTTCTCAGTAGAGTATCCAAAGAGAGAGAGAGTCTCCGCAACAGTTCTCCAACAGATTCAATCGGCCGAGATTCTCCGATCGATCCACAGACCCCACAGACAACTGATTCCGTACACATACTGATTCCAATTGTAGCTCTTGGTGTATTAATAACTTTCAGACGAGGTGTGAAGTCACATAGGAAGATTCACGCAAAGTCCATAACTTTTTCAGTTCGATTTTTCGCTTAGGTTCCAGCGGCTTCCAGTACTTTTCAATTGTCTCTACAGTCGCCACGTTTTTCACAAAATGGTCGCAAGAAAGTGTCAATTGCTTTAATTGTCCTTTGCTAAATATTTGATAATCACTTTTTAGCTATCCCATTGTAATATTGTGAAAGTTAGGAGAGAGGGTGCAAGCTCAGGTGTTATTCTGGTCACTTGACCGAGGTTCAAAATTACGAGGTCCATCGCCAATGGAACTTGTATTACTTCTAATGAGACATTATTGAATAGAAACCAAACCAAACAAGGTTTATGTAATGTTAAGAAGCAACGGACGTGCATACATTTCCATGTACATATATTCCAAGAAATGCTGTTTAATTATTGATACTTGTGTTTATTTTATTATTGCTTTCTTTCCGTCAATCATATTGTTGGTTCAGTGTGTCGTGTGTTTACTAATTTTCCATTGCAGTCAAATAGTCGTAATTAATTTAATCAACTGAAATATTTACAGAAAAAAGTTTACATATGTAGACTCTCGTGTCGAGAAAATCTCTGTCGAAGTCGGTACAAACTGCGTCTTCTAACAATGAGTATCGCCCTCTATCAGAGATTGGGTTCGAACGTTCTGCCCACTTAAGCTACAATGAAGTTTACCTTTAACATAATCAAATTAAAAATATAACATATAAGATAATACTAGTTAAATTCTACAAAATAAAAATCTTAAGGGGGTATACGAATACGTTGAAATGATAAATTTTCGCAAAAAAAAATCACTTTTTCAGATATTTGTTTTCTTGAATAAAGAATTTACTTAGCTTTATAAGAATGTTATTATTTTGTTTCTACGTCACTTAAAGCCAAGATATTAAAGAATTAGTAAAGCTCAAAAAACGGGATTTGGATATTTAAATGCTCTTTAAAAATGTCAAGCATTATTAAAAATTTATTTCTTAATAATATAATTTTAGAAAGTATTTGACGCAGTATTTAAAATAATACACATTGTGCTAGTGTATGACAATGTAGAATTTAACGAAATCTGGCAATAATTGCTTTATTTACATATAGCTTGATTTGATGACAACGGTGCTTGTTTAATTGCAAAACAAAAGTTATAAACTTTAATTTGAAACAGTACTGAATTTATTTCCTGGAATTAGTATTTTTACAGCTATGGGAAATAACAGAAACAAAAGTTATTTTCGTAAAAGACATTTCAAAGGTAATAGGTACTCTAATAATGTTTCAGTTCCAGAAAACGAAAAAATTAGTACCGATTTAGATATTTCAATTGCGAGAGAAATAAAATTGATGAATTATTCAAACCTTCAGATGTTGCAGAAAATGTTAAAAAAATGCTATTTTTAACTTAGAATTTTCAATCATGTAATTTCTTTATTATGTTGTCCTGTATGTTTTGAAAGAAGAATTAATAAGATGAAAGAGTCTTTTTTTAAATTAATCATGAGCATGACTGTAAAAAGTGAAAACCGTGGAAATTTTAATCATCAAAAATTTCATTTTTATATTGGCTACAAATACAATGGACTTGTTCGAAATTTGATCAAAAAAAGAAATAGATTTAGTATAAAATTATATCCGGTGTGTGAACAATCGTTTAATGATAATGATAGCATACCTCGCGCGACGTTTTTTAACAATATCTATTATCACGAAAATACACTCATTAACGCCCAAAACATTTTCACCCATAATTGCGGCTTCCACACATTTCCATATGAATCCTGTCAGAATTATTTTAATCTTTATCCTCCTTAAATGCATTTTTTTTTTCTATTTTACTACTCCTTTTTCAGTTTTTTTCACATTTAACAATACCATTTTATCTCATCCATCTAGCTTTGCCAATGGTATCACACCTTCCCAAACCGAGCGACCTATAGGAAAATGGAGCTTCAATACGCAAATTCATCACTCCATAAGTTCCAAATTAATTTTAGCTCGCGCATAACATCATCAGATCCAGCGCCATTCTCTTCAAATTTAATTG
The DNA here is from genome assembly GCA_019974015.1 of Nephila pilipes. Lineage (NCBI taxonomy): Eukaryota > Metazoa > Arthropoda > Arachnida > Araneae > Nephilidae > Nephila > Nephila pilipes. Next base: position 32,027 of record BMAW01113124.1, read on the forward strand.
ACTTATTCCCTTGACTCATTCCTTCCTTCTCTTATAAAACTTTCTTTCATTAATTTTTTTTTTTTTTTTTTTTTTTTTTTTATTTATAATGCTCCAAAATCCTGCTTTTGTGCAGATCGAATTACGCTGATTTGGACTCCTAAAACAAAAAATTTCATAAAAAATAAAAACAAAAATTAAATAAAAAAAATGCATTCTAAGATGGTAAAAAAAAACCAAAAATCGTAAAAAAATTAAAAGCTTACATTTTAAAGTTTACTCTTTTTTTACTTCTTTTAACTTACTACCATTATTTTTATTACATAATTTTTATTACTATAAAATTAAGCGCATCTTATAAAAATATATAAATATATACTGCTCATTTGCATTTTTCTTTAATGTTTTTTTAATTATACATGAGTTAAATGCCTGCCCATGCTAGCACTGAAATAACCATGAGGCTGATGTTGAATTCTACAATGACTGTTTTCGAAAGTTCAAGAAACGTTCGTTTAAATAGACAGCTCTGCATAATGACAATACAAATATGTCTTAAGAATAGTAAATTAAAATTTGCTAACTCTATTATTTAAAGTAATAATTACAGCTTTACGAAATGCTGGAATAACACTGATCGATACAGCGGTTGCTAAGAGACATAACATATTTGAAATGGCACAACTATCCTATATTAAAAGGAGCATCGCGTTTATTTATTGTATAATTAAGGCATTGAATTAAAATTTATTCAGATTTCCACGTAACAGGTTATTGTCAACCCTACAATTTCCAAGATCAAACGAAGTTAAAAGTTAAAAAATAGAAAAATATGATGAATACTTCTGTTTATCTGATTCCTCCCACATTCCACACAATAACTTTTTGACAACACGCCATAAGCGAGTTGACGTCGATGTTTCTATGGGCGCCTAGAGCGCTCTTCAAGTCCAAACCTTGTATATAGAAGTTGCTTTGGAAATATGGAGTTTCCATTTTTGATCATAAAGTTCAAAAAGAAAAACAGTTTGTTGAAAATCTGTGGCACAGAATTTTCATTGATTAACAGTTGAGTAGCGCTGAAACTGCTATTGGTTGCCCTTATTGAATTAAAATGAATGAAAAACATTTTAATTTTTATTGGAAATGCAAAATGAAAGATGGGGAGAATAAAAGATTAAATTTATTATATATATGCGTATAATTTACAAAAATTAAAATAGTGGTGTGATAAATATTCATCATTTAACATTAAATCTTGAATGATTGCCGTTATCTTTGTAGTGTTACTTTTTAGCTGATTTAATTTTATGTAAATTAGTTAAAAGACCAGATGTTAAGAACAAAGTACAGAGTTCTTTAAAGTTGATCAATTTGCTTGTATAATGTGCTGTTCACTGGATTATGGGTTTTATTTTGATTATAATGGTAGGGTCTTTTTTGCAGGTTTTAGGAGTTTCATTAGTTGCTGGCTTCCATCCGCCCGCTTTTGCATGCCGTAGCCAAACGCGTAAAACCTTGCGGCAAAAGCGCGACTTTCGATGTCAAAGTCTCATTAGCTATAAATCTGGCGCATTTAGGTTGCTGTAAAACATACCTTGACAACATTCGTTGTTGCAAATCGAAATATTTAGGGCCATAAGAAAATTATTTGAATTAGAGGCATTAGCAACTATGGTGTTTCAAGAGGAGAAGACGATAAATCAAAAAATACAACTACTTGTGCAGAATTTATAAAAAGATTGTGCTTAACGTAAAATATCACTCTACATTATTAATTCGATTGCATCTACCGATTACGATTCTCTCTATCCGAAGTGTCCCTTCCCCCATTTATGACTATTTTCCAGGAATATGACTGTTTTATATGTGTTTTTGAAGACGTTGAAAAAAAGAAGCCGATAACAAAGTAAAACGATTGCACTTCAAAGACTATAGTGATTTATAAAGACGATGAAACTCCAAAGACAATGGATGATATTTAATTATGCTTTGTTATGCTTTGAATTATTCTCTTTACAGCATTGTTTTTCCATGTTCAGACGTAGACGTATTCCTTGTGAATATCTAAATCTTGAAGGATTCCTATAATTGGAATTAAGGCGGAGAGGTCTCTTTATTCCAGAACCGAAGCTGTAGAAATAGAATGAACACTAATTTCGATACGTTAGAGGGCGTTAGTGTTGCGTCGCATGAGATTATAATCTGACTAGGAAAACAAACAAGTGAGCGAGAAGTGAAGGATGACGTTGTAGACGATATGTTTAATTTCAGAGGAAGTAGAGGTAGACAGTAGTTATTTTGATGTTCGTTTCAATGTTTTGTATATAAATGTTTTAATTAAATGTTATGAACGTCTGAGCGCTTTTGTGTTTTTGGTTATGCTAAACAGGATAACATAGGAGCTCCACAATAAGAAATGGTACAAAATTAGATGTTAAATTATTACTTGTTAAGGATATTCCTTAAAAAACCCAAGACTAATTGAAAACATTCATTTAGGTTATTTAAAATAACGAAATAATTAATTTTAATCAAAACAAATTTCAATAAAGCTTTAAATCCATTTAAAGAATATTTGTTTAATATTCCACAAGTATCGTTACAATTAAAACTGACCTGATGTTAATTTAATCCACTTTCCGAAAACCAGCAATCAGATTTTAATTCTTAGCAACGGAATAATTTAATTTATGATAAAGTTTGGTAAATTATAAATATTAAAACAATATAGGAATACATAAATATGAAAGGAATTACAATGGAATTGAAGTATCTAAAAATACAATGAGAATAATATTCTATTAATTTTGAAAGTCGAGATTCATTTCAAAGAGTGTCTCATATTTTAAGAATTTTGATTTCTTAAAATACACAGAAATTTGAGTAACGATTGTGAAAAGTGAATAATACTAAAAATTAACGTAAAGTTTTTTGATGTCATTCCAATAAGCAAATTCAACTGATTGCCTGACTTATTTACATTAGAAGCTTTAAATGTAATAATGAAAAATATAATTAATTCGTGTAGAAAATCACTACCACTTTAAGGTGTTTCAATATATTAATGTAGAATTTCAGTTATGAAAATCAAGAGTGCATCTAAAATTCACTTAAAATTTTTTCAATGAACATTATTCTATAAATTACTAAATTATAAATGGCAATATTCAAAAAACTGGACTATAAGGAAGTGAAAGAAATGAATACGTATAAAAAATGAATTTTAAAAAGCGCGAATAGTTGATGGTATTACTTAGAATATACGAGTATCACATGGATATCCCAATGATAAAAATGAAAAATTTTAAAAAATTAAAAATTTAAAAAAAGAATTTGGATACTTCCTTAAATACGAAGTGCACGCATTTTAATTACATTATTGAATAACTTAAAAAGTCATTACAAATATACTGTATTTTTTACTTTATTGTAAAGATGATATAAACTTGATTGCTTAGCCGAATCACAACCGAGAATTATTTAACATCTAAAAAGCTAATTTTTATTTGATATTTTGGAGTTGGCTTTCTCAGAAGGTGAGTTACAAGTTATTTGGAACAGTTAACTTATTTCGAATAGCAATAAGGTAATAATAAATATAATTTTTTTTTTATTTTACCTTGTATCACTTTTTTATATGTGGATTAAATCCTAAAATAAAACATTGTCTTCATCTTTCTCCAAGTTTTCTCTTTTGCTCTTTTAACTTCTTTTGAGCTAGAAGGGAAAATTGTAATTTTCACAGCAACATGTTGCGTAAAAAGCTGTATAAATTTTTAAAATTCCTCAATACTGTCCAATAAATGAAAATCATTTTAATTTTAGACAGTCGTAAAATTTCAAATAATTTAAGCCTGTTAGTAACAGTTGAAGTAGCCCACTGTATCAAAAATAGTTAACAATAATCCCAGGGAACCTTATGACTGAGGTTATAACTATAAATAATCGAGATATAAACTTAATTTTTATTTAGAATCATTTTATGACTTTGCTAAATAGTCAACATTTAGCGTTATACCTTTTTTGCAGTCATTGTACAGAATTCAGCGGTCTCAAATGTATCTTCTAGATACTGAGGCTTTCTTCACACAACTTTCCAAATGTTGTACTTCGTTCAGTTACGTATTGCTTCTATTCTGCATTTTTACTTTTCCACCAAAACGTGGTTCTGCAAATTCATTCAGTTTTATTTCTGTCTACAGCTACATCAACGTTGGTATTTGACGGGATATACTCAGACAAGTAACCATGACCTCAGAAGAAACGGTCCTTGTGTATGGTTGCTCGAGGAGCTACCTTTACGAACAATCATTATGATCAATAGCGTATATGATTCAATTAGAAAATATATAATGATGTAAAACCATTATTATTATTGATTGTTTGG
>BMAW01113146.1:0-13498 GCA_019974015.1 Nephila pilipes
TTCATTATAATTTTTGTCACTTCACTCACATTTTCCGGTGTAACGGCTTCCACAGGTCTACCCGAGCGTTCCGCGTCATTTGTGTCGGTACGACCACGTTTAAACTCGGCAAACCACCGACAAATCGTTGCTTTTGATGGACAAGAGTCCGGGTAACATTTTTCAATCCATTGTTTCGTTTGCACGGTGTTTTTACCCATTAAAAAACAATGTTTTATCAGAACACGAAACTCGGTTTTTTCCATTTTTTAAACAAACTACAAAACGACTTTACTCCAACCTCGATAACTCAGCTGTTTCTGGTCCGATCGACTTAAAATTTTGACACGTTTCAAGCAAAGGTTAGTACTCTAGAAAGACCTGGTTACTGGTTTACTACGAGCGCCATCTCTGGGTTAGTCTCGGGAGTTATTGATTGATGTGTTAATACTTTAAATATTCAGAAAAAATTGTAATCTAGGCAACTTATATTTAATTCCTAGTTTTGTATTGTTAAGATTACAATAAATGTTCAGATTTTAATTACTGCACTTCAGTTATTCTCCAACAGCAGATAAATGATGAGGGATTTTACACAAATGGATATTTTTTAAACCTGAATCTTCAAATAATTAGTAATCAAAAGTATCTGGACAAATCTACAGTTGATTTTTGGGCATGTGAACAAATATAAAGATGTACGGACGATTTTAATTACTAATTATTTGAAGATTCAAGTTTAAACAATATGAAATTGAGGAAAAGCCCTCATTTATCTTCTCCTTGAAGGAAAGCGAAGTTCAGCTATTTAAAATTTGGATATAGTTTGGTATCTTAATAATACAAATCCAGGGATTATATGCAAGCTGCCATAAACACCTGGCTTTAAAATAACGAAAAAACTAATGAATTTAAAAAGCTTTCTTTTTTTATTTTTATGAATGCGTAAAATTTTTTTCTAAGTAATGTAGCACAGATGTTTAAAAATTATTCATTCGTAATAATTGAAAAGTTTCAGACGTTTCTAATTTTGAGACGCTCGTTCTTTTTCTCTCCCACTCCCTTTTTTTGACACCCTATAATGAAATAATCTTTATTTTAAAAACTAAAAGTATTGATTAAAATAAGAAAAAATGAAACAATAGAATATATTTATTGTTTTCATATATTCTATTCGAATTTAAACATAGATATTTTACAGATATTTATTTAGCGATATTTTTAGAAATTTAAGATATTTTATAAAAACTTAATTCCATTTTATAATTTTAATGTGAAGGGAAAAAATGTGAGTTAACCAAGCAAAGAAGACTCAGAAAAAATAATTTATCCAAATGTATAAAACAGCAGATTCTCCTCCCTAATTTGTTCAAGCTTCAAATTAATATTAAATCAAAAGTGAGTAGATAATCGATTTTATCTATGCGATGGAATTCAAAACCTTTTTGATTCATTTAAATAAATTTTTATATCGCGAAAACTACATCAAAGGATTAATTTAATTCAAACCCAATAAAATTTCAAACCAAGCTGACTTACAGACACTTACTGATACTTAGTACAATTATTGATGGGGACTAAAAAATTCTTACCTTTTTTTCCTTTTAAACAAATATCTCAAAAGAAAATGCCTGAACCCTAAGGGCAAGAGGGGGGCACCCTGATGAGCAATAAAATTTCCTGTCAACGTTCATTGTGTCGCCTCAACTTTCTCCGATTGCACGGGCCTGCGATGGAAAAAATACAAGGAATTTGGTAACTGACTTTATGTATTTTTTGATGCTCATTTCAAAAATAATAATCAAAATTTTCTATAACGTGACGTTTGCTTGAAAAATTAAATTTTACTTAGAGTTTTATGAATATTTTCCAAAAAAAATTTTCAGTGTTGAATTTTTTTCCTTTAGTGTCTGACCTTCATTCTACTGCGGTGAAACTTTCAGAATACCTTTCTGTGACACCTCCCAGTTACAATCTCTCTCTACCTATAGCGTTGCATGAATCCTTATCTTGGTTCACTGACCTAGCAAGAACTCTCGCTAAGCAAGCGTTATTGGCAGTCACTTTTCGAACTTTACTTGGATTGATTCTGAATGCGTTATCTTTCCTAAGATTGAATTTTCTCTGCTTTTCTGAGGTCATGAGAAAAGACATAAAACAGATGTCTTTACAAGCGACTCCATTTATCTCTTTTTAATTTAAAAATGATCTTGTACTTACCATGTTCGTAGTACGATAAAAAAAAAAGTTGAAGTTTAAATTTTGAGCTTCGCCTCAATTTTTTTTGCCATGAGTAGTGTTGTGTGTACACTGATACAGTAACATGAGGAAATTTCATCACAGAAATTATTTTAATAGTTTTTCTCTGTGCGTTTCGTAAAACATGGCTTTGAGTTCGAGACGTTGCGGAAATTTTCCAGATGACTTTTGGTACAAATGCGCCGAATAAAGTGTAATTAAAAAGGGCAAGAAGCGTATTACAGACTGTGTAAGACAACTTTATCTTGCGTATTTTGGCATGAAACTCAGAGACGAGAGCAAATTGTGAGCTCCTCTTAAAGTTTGTGTGCAATTTGTCTCAAAGATCTACGCTTCTGGCTGAAAGGGAAGGAGATTGCTTCACAATTTGGAATTCCTTTGGCATGGAGGGAGCCGAAAAACCACTTTGATAATTGTTACTTTTGTTCCTGCCATGTCCGTCAAAAATGAAATGACCAGGTTTATCCAAAGCTAAGTTGAAAGAGGGAATTTTGTTTGTCCAGATATCAGCAAACTTATGAAGGATAAAGATTATGAGACTAGCATGATAATAACAGAATAAGAAGTTTGGTTGCCTTCAAAGATGTAGTGAGAAAATTTCTGGGTCCTGATATGGATCCTGACTATAAAGCAATTGTAATGAATATGCTGGACTATTTCAAGCGTTGGGTTGCTCCATGAGTGTCAGAATACATTTCCTTCACTCACATATGGACTTTTACTCCAAAAATTTAGAACCAGTCAGCGAAGAAAGGAGCGAAAGGTTCCACCAAGATATAAAAAATATAGAGTTCAAATATCAAAGAAGAGGGGACGAAAACATGCTCGCCAACTACTGTTGGATCTTAAAATGAGATAGGCCTGAGATTTAATATAAAAGAAGAACGTCAAAAAGAAGTTTCAAAGAAAAGAAGAGTACTTACTTAAATAGAAACATTTTTGTTTTGTTTTTTGCGCAGTTTAAAATTTGTTTCAAACTTTCATGTACAAAAGCATAAAATTTGCTCTTCTTGGTCATTAATCGTCTATTTTATGTAAGTTACCTTAATAAAAATAGATTAAAATAGTATTTTGGTGATTTTTTTTTTCTAAAAACTGCATCATAATTGGATGTAAAAAGTTTAAACCTCAAGAGAACTTTTTTGTTTTATTTCCTACCAGAGGGAGCTCGTGAGATCTGGCAACAGTGGTTTTCATCCATTTGCTGAAAAACCAATTTGTCTCACTAAGAATAGATATTATGTAAATATAGTTTCTATGTAAGATTCAACTGGAGATAAAAGAAAAAAAACCACTGTTGCCAGATAGTACATACTAAAATATTCGAAAGAATTCCTTTGCAAATAGGATTTTAGCAGAATAATCGATATCAATTTTACAAAAAATTCTGACGTGATAGAAAAAATGAAGGCCATTTTCGAAATCAGCATGCCAAATATCATAAGAATCCCCGAAAACTTCTTTTAAATTTTTCAAAAACTTCAATTTCGCAAGCCTGTGTTAAATCTTTAAAGGAGGGGGGGGGGGGGTTTTTGGAAAATTTTGTGAAAACCCACTACAAGGCCTAACATGAAGGAGAGAAAAAAAATTATTTGGCACTTTTCGGCGAGTTCACAGCTCTACGGAATTATAAGTTCAGTTGCTTTTTATCGATCTTGAGCCGGATTAGATTATATGTGCATGATCCTCAGAGGGTTAAAGATACGGAACGACAAAATTATTCGCTCCAGTTGTGTTTTCCTTCCTTTCACGGCATTCTAGTCTTATATTTCAAAGCAATAATCTCAGACCCACACAGTAATAATTTCTTCAGCTTATCTAACGCAGATCGCGAGATTTCCCTCTAGTAGAAGTTTGAGGTTTAATGGTTGAGAAAGTGACTCCAGTCGTCAAATAACCGCACCAACTAACTCCACAATTGTTAAGAGTTAGAAAAGTCTTGCAAGGGGACATTCATGAACTCGGGGTATCATTCAACAACTTTACCAAGTCGGGTAGTAAGTTGTTATAACGCCAGAAATGGGCCGATGTCTTATTGATGGTAGCTATATTCTCTATATAAAACATTCAGTTCCTCTGAAATTTTAATCTTTTTTTTTTCCTTCAAGAAAGCTGTTTTGTTGTAAGAAAATTCTTAAAATATCTTTTCAAAGCTCCTAGCGTATCCTTAAAGGTATATGCACCACATTTTGAGACCCATTGATCTCGCTTAATTTGTTCTGAGAAACGGTGATTTGCATAAACGTATTAGTTACACTCCTGACTTGAATATCAATTTTAATAGTTTCTTAACATATTTAATAATATGTTACATTGTTAAAGTATGCTGTAATCTAACGGCAGAGGTATCATTGTAGGCCGAGAATGCAGTGTAATTGCCCATCGTCAGTCGATGGACAAGTGTGTGTTCTTGGAGAGGAAAAACCTTAAGAAATATGAGATTACTGAAAGAAATTAATTCTTTTTAAAACACGCATCAAAAGTATTTAATGTATGAGTGAAGTGCTGTCCTCAGTCGTCTGATTGTGTATATATACATAAAAAGTAATTTGAATTACAAAAGAATTCCCTATTTAAATAATTGGAAAAATATATCTATTATTTTTTTCATTTTAAAATCCAAGTAAAGAAGTCCAGAGAAAATAACAAATATAATTTTTTTTATTATACTTTAAGTCAAAATATGCTGATGCAAAGGATGTGTTTTGTACATACTTCAAAGAGAAAGAGGGAAGGGAACGAGGTATGTGGCTATTGCGAGTTCCCCGTGTGACCTCGAATTTTTGCATAATTTGCCACTGTAATATAGTAATTGTATATAATAATATCATAGTTTTAGAGTGTTTATCATTTGTGTGGAGTGTCATTATTTAAGAATTGCCCATCCTGTGAACTATCTATTTGCAAAAACAGAGGAAGAAACAAGTAAAAGAGTCATTAAAAGAATGTGAGTCTCGCAAGTTAGTTGTCATTTGAGACACTTTGACAGTTTAATTGAATTGGATTTGTCTCCCACTAATCCTCTTTTCAGTAGGTACGAAATGCACTATTTTACAGCTATCATGCTTGAATTTTGATTCTATGGGTTCAATAGATGGATTCACAATTCGAGTAAAAATGCTATTATAACATCTTGGCAAATAGATCTTAGGTGGACGAGGAGTTTCGCAATGATTTGAAAAAGAAATGAAATAAATAGACTTTCGAAGTTCCTAATCTGAAATACATCCTCCTGTCTCGTTGGTACTTTCCCAGATATAAACATGGAAACTCCGAGATCCAGATTCACATTTTCTGTGATGCTTACAGTACAATTGCATATCTTAATATATATTAACAAAACAGGACAGAATGTAGTTAGTTTTGTATTTGTTAAGGCTCTGGTCGCACATGTTAGAAAAAATTACCTTACCAAAACTAGAATCAACTGTCATCAGCGCAAGAATGCTTGACTTCCTTGTTCTTTGCAGGTTCTCATGCGTATTTCCTTTTAACTAACTTTTGGAGTTATTTTACTATGTTATTTGAATTTAATTCTCCCCTTGTGAAACAATCACGACTTATGTAAATTAGGATTTCCATATAAAAAGAGCAGCAAATGAGATATAGTGATTAGAGGAAGAAGAGAAAAATATTTTGGAGATAGAGGAATTATTGAGATTAATAAGTACACTGTATAAGTGCGAGCAAGTGTGTGGCGATATTCTAGGAATATATTCCTGACTCGAATCCTATTATTGTAAGTCTACTGGACTTTCACTAATTAAGTCAAGCCTAGTGTTTAGATTATTCAACATAAGCAGAATTTTCCATTACAATATTTGAGGAAGGATGCGATTGAATAAACGTCCACATTAGTAAATTAATTTGATTTTGCTAATTCTAAAATAGAATGAAACAATTCATATTTTCTTGACTGATTATATTTTGCATCATAATGTCTTGATTATATTTCTGATGAGAATCTGATACGTTACATTCAGAGCAGTGTTACTGTCGTGGAGAACTGTTACCTTTTATGGAGTGATTCCATGATAATCTGTATTTTATTAAAGAGTGTGCAAAGTTTTGACTTCCCTTGTAAGTAACAGCGTTACTGAAATATTTGAGAATACTCGTTCAAAATATTGGAAACATTGTAAAGCATCGATAATCTTGCCGTCTCTTGTCCCGTGGGGACTCATCAGCAGAATTACTTCGAGAAGAAAAAGGATGGCATGGGCCGCCTTGCATGAGGTTTCACGAGACAGAATGGAGCAGTGGTACAAACCTAGATATCTTGAATAATGAAACTTTGGACAATGAGATTCTTAATGAGAAGCATTCTAAGTTCTCGAGCATTATTTTGAACACTTTCAAAAATGAGCTTCAAATGTCAAGGACTAAATTGCAAAGAGTATTTTCCTGGTGAAGACGCTTCGTTGAAAACTACAAGTTCCCAAGAGCTAGGATAAAGGCATGTCTAAAAACAATGGAAACTCAAAATTCAAGAAATCGTCTGGTAAAAGTAATACAAGAAAACTTCTGGGAATGGAAATCGAATATCTACTAAAGGAAAAGGTTTTTCCAATGCATAGCAAAATATTACATCCAGCACTCTTTCTTAATTCATTATGGCTGTTATGAGTTTGTAGAAGGGTAAAGAATTCAATTTTTTTTTTGTTCGACAGAAACATTGAATGCTGCTCCTTAAAGATCATCATATATCAAAACTATGTATAAGATTCTGTCATGAAATACATTGGTACATTAGCGTTTGTCCGATTTTAACCGTCTCAGCCTGGAATACTGTGCCAGAAAACTAGTCTGAAAAACTAGTTAAACTAAGTTAAACGCCATTGTCAAGATTCCACACTCCATTACACAGTTCATGTTTGACTTACCTTTTGCCAGAATTACACCAAGTTTTCTCTGTCATTGAAACTGATTATGTTGGATCTTTACATTTAAGTCGAGAAAAGTAAGATGCTTGAAAACAATGTAGAGCTAAGTTTTTCTCAACGTGGATCTGACCTCTAAAGCCATCCATTTAGAAATCGTAAGAGACTTAGCCTCCGAAAACTGCCTTGTCACGTTAACGATATTCGCATCTCGCCACGGAAAACCAGAGAAAATATACAACGATTGTGAAAAAAAACTATGTAAGTGTTCAGAGAAAGTTAAAATTTTTGATGGCATCACATTCCTCAATTGAAAATTTAAAGCTTATCTTGATTAAGAAAATAACAGGTGAAAATCTGATCCTTCTGTAGCTCCTCAACATGGAGTTTGTGAGAAGCTACAGTGAAATCTTTCAAATCAAATCTTAAAAAAAAATTGCTGGTGAACAAATTTTTATGTGTAAGGAATTCCTTACTTTGATTACTGAGGTTGAGGCTAGCCTGAATTCTCTACTTCTTGCTTACTTTCAGATGATCCAACTGAATAAGAAGCACTGAAGCTGGGATATTTCCTTATCGGTACGTCGTCGACTTCAGTGCCAGATGCAAATCTTTCCCAAGTAGTGGTTACACCTCAGCAATAATAGAAGCAAGTGCAACGAATGGTACAATGATTATAGAGGAATATATCATACAATTACCTTTCTACTCTTCAACGATGAACAAAATGGCTTCAAGAGAAGAAAGATATTAGTCCTCATGAGTTGGTGCTGATAACGGACGACGATCTACCTCCATTGAAATGGAAAATAGAAAGTTAGTACGGCACGGACAGGAACGGATGGTAGAATTGGAATGGTAATATTGAAGACTACAAATGATACACTGAAAACCATAGTAAAAATTTGTCATTTATAAATAGACCAAGAACTTTGAACTCGAGCTTCATCATTTTGAAAAACTGTATTATATCTTGAATTTTCGTTCAAATTTAGTTTTCACTGTTTTAAGAGAAAAAGTAAATCTGTTAGATATTGTTAAATATATCCAAGTAATTACATTTAATTTTTTATGCTTAAGATGTTCATGTGAAGATCCTCAGCTTTGAAAATTCTGCAATTTACATATGTATTCGCTGCCTTTGTTTGGGAAATTTAAGTTATAACTGTTAGAAGATTCAATCAACGCCTTAAGGGATCATGGAGAGGGATAATGGGTACTGTCCACTCTCTCTTGCATACTGTTATCTCGTCCGCATAAATTGATTCACTTATATACTCTAATTTATCTTCATTCGGATATTACTGAGTGCCGCGCGATGATATGCTACAGAAGATTTTGTTGTTAAAGTTAGAAATTATAGTAATTGTATAAATATAAATATTTCTCGAAGTATTCCTTGTTGAAAATGGAATTTACTTAAAGGCCTTATTGGTTTATTTCCCCAATGTGAATTACGCTATTCAATAATAATTATTTCTTAACTGTAAAAGGTGTAAAAAGAAACTGTAGAATATATCTAAAAATCAGATTATTTCTTCACATTATTCAAAACTCGTGGTAAATCATATAAGGTTAAATATTATCTGACACGTAGCATTGTCATCCAATTACATCCAATCAATCCATCCAATGTCATCCAATGGAGGGAAATAATTGAATACGGTAGAATATAATTAACCTTTGGTATACAGTGGACTCCCCTGGGCAAATTTTAAAAGTCAATTTAATGTAAATTGGCATTGTATTTCTCACTTCAAGTGGTTAACAAAGAGAACATAGTTGTCCATCCAATATAATAAAATATCTCCCTTTGAGTTATGAAAAATAAGTATTTTGCAGTAGATTATCAACTTGGTAAGTTCTGTCTCATTAGTATATAACTAAGATTTCTTGATTTCATCTAGGTCATACCTTGGAAAAAAGCGCTGTTGATTAAATAAATTTTGAAAAGTAATTATATTTGAGTAATTTAATTTTCCGATTAGTTGTAGATAAATTTCAGGATGTGATATGAACGTAATAAAAACTTAGTGAAAATATTTTTTTTATTCAGCCTTTCACTGTATCAGTTTCACAAATCTCGGTACACGGTACCGTACGTTAAAATAGCTCCAAAAGATGAAAAAATGAAACTCTTTGTAATACTGATGGATCCCCATATTAAACAGATATTTGATTATTTATTGTTACATTATCTGAAGTATGGTTCCATCCCAAATGGTGATGTTGTGTCTTCATTGTGATGTCATGTAATTATCTTGCTGGGTGGGTGGGAGTCTCAGTCAATGTCCAATTGTGTTTTCAGTGATCAGTAGTTGATGTGGTGTGATTGATGTTGTGTCATGTGTAATGGGAAGTTAATGATGTTTGAATGGACAGTTGTGTAGAATGTCAGTGGTCAGTTGATGTTGTTGGTTGTCATTTGTTGCTGTTATATTCTCAGTGGGTTTAAATCAGTGAGCCTGGGTGCACATGCCTGGCTGGGCAGATGCCTGGTGGGCCTTCAGTGGGATGGGCTCTGAGCTTGTTGCTGTCTCTGGGCTGCCATTTGATCTCGTCAGAGTCAGGATTTAGGCTGAGCCCCGGGTGATCAGAAGGAGTCCCATTCCATAAATAGAAAGCAGTTCAGGGGTGGTTTTGGTTCAAGATCCACAAAGTCCGTCTTCTGTTTCTCATCTGGCGGTGATGGAATTTCACCTGCCCAGATTCACAGGAAACCTGGAGGTAGTTTTCTCAATGCCTCTGTCGCATCCCTCGTTTCACTAGGGTGTGCACTCTAGCCAGAAAATCCCTGGTTTCCAGCTCAATGGAGTGGACAGGGCTCACCTTGTGTCTGAGGAGTCAGTTCTCACATTGTAGTATTTAACTCTTGGTTACACTGTTGTGAAAGTGCAGAGAAATTATAGACCATTTGAACATAATTCACGAGTTTCAGATGGAATTCAATTAGAAGATGGCGATCAGATTCGTTTTCAGTAGCATTTTAAAATATTTTATCAACTACAACATTTAACTAATGATATTTTTAAAAATGTAATGCTCTCCCTCTTTGGGCGTGAGGGATCGAGTTGCTCCCTCAAACCGAGGTCAGGGAAAATGGCACTTGGCCCCTTCTGTGTGTCAGGGATTTACTGGCTGGCAATATCAATTTGGCACTGTTTTCATGGTGTCAAAGAAGCATTCCTTTCCTATTCCATCAATCCTTTAATAAGCTCATTGGGAACTAACAGTTTTATCGTTCATGGATCTATCAAGCAAATCTTGCTTGTTTGCCAACAAAATATATCCTTTTATTACTGAACATAGCTAGACACAACTTTTAATCTATAAAATATATTGTTGTTCCCTTAGTGAAAGGTCAACATGAGTACAGAATGAGATTTCCTTTCTGCAAAACTATTCTGCTTTTAAGTGAACAATTGCAGGCCATGTAAAGTTATCACGTTTCTAATTTTGAAGTTTTATTCTGTATTAGTATTTGTGTCTGACAGTCAACATTACAACAAAGTAAAGATGAAGAAGCAGTCACTTATGTCAGGTAGTGGGATATTTTTAAAGATAAAAATTTCTTCCTGGTTTATTTGATATAGATGTATACAGCGTGCTGAATGGCCGTGAATTGCAGTCGTCCATCAGGTACAGGTGACCTTCCCTCTATGTTTGCCACCTGAGGCCCAGTCTGTTGCAGTATTTCATTTGCTGATTCATTTAATGCAGATTCTTGTTGCCTTTGTTCATTTTAGTGCAGGGGTGCAGTGGCCTGTAATTTTTGCTTTTGTTTATTCATTACACATTTAAAAAGAAAACTAATGCATGTATTCTGCTAGAACACAAATGAATTTCTTGTGAGAATAATTTCATTTGTAGTCTAATCAGCTGTCCTCAGTAGGGGAGGTAAAGCTATGTTTTTAAACAGGTCTCAGGGATGATCTTATTTGACTCACAACAACGTCTGCATAAAAAGTGAATATCAACAGAGATTGGAAAATAACTTGAAAAATCTCATACATTCAATTAAAATGTGCAATTCTCAAAATTTATAGTTCACTAATCATTTTAAACATGTTCCTAAGTTGAGTTAACAAATGTGTTTAATTCAAAACTTGTAAAAGCGTCTGTCTTATTTTATTTCAAGGTTTTCTGGTTCAGGGTTCAAAATGTAAAGTGAGATGAGTATTAATTCTTGTTTAATACTTATATAAATGTCACTTTGAAAATGGGCAATGGTTGGAACAAATGTTTTTGTGTCAAACAGACTAAAACCATTGTCGGGAATAGAAAGACTTACAGAATATGAACATAAATTTTAAACAGTTCCTTCCCAAGGTGAACAAGTTTAGGAGAAATAGGTCATCTCAAATTTGAGAATGGGTTCCTAGTGGGATGCCAATCATATTTCTTGGACATCAAATCTTTGGTGGGATGGCACACTATATCAAAGGTGAGTTTTATTTTGCTATTTTGAATAGTCATATTCAACTTTCTAAACAATTTTTAATTCGACATTTCAAAAGGAAAGAGGGGGAGAGTTTCACAAAGTGGGAAAAATTAAATAAATGTTGTTCAAAATTTTCTCCCGTTTGAACACGAAATCCATTATAAAAACCGCATTTGTCACATATATTAAACTACGGCCTGCTGAGATATTTTCATCAGTCATAGACCCAAATTTGATAATGAAAAACTCAAATAGTTCGCTTAGATGAATAAAGTGCAGATTAGTAAGATAATGCCTGGCTGTTAGTGGGAGGAATGAAACCACAAAACTCATTCATTTTTCTGGAAAAGTGGACTGTTCTAAATTCCCAGCCATCATCCAAAACATGGGAGGGGTATAAACTTTCTTTGTTCATAAGGGTGGTTATTGTGACAGTAGCCATTTCGTCATGGGATGTTACACTCAGTCCTCATTCAGAACCCTCTAGAGACTATTCTCTTATTCACGTTTTGGTGAGAATTTGTTGCCATAAGTTATATGGACCATGAGAAAACATTCTATGTGTAAACCAATTCCAGTTCGGTTTGACCACTGAGAGTGGCTGACCTAAAGTAAATCCCATCAGATATTCAGTTATTCATTAAGATGGCAGATCAACTATGTTCCATTGAACTAAAATTACATTGTTGGCTTACCATTATAGTGTAATATTCAAATGGTAACAAAGAAAAAGAGATTCAATTGCATGGCTGGATGGTATATCATGTCTCCTGCCTCTCATGCCAGAAACTCAACTCAGTGCTCCCGAAAATTTCTCTTCCTGTGCATGGTGATGCTTTGAGTCTGTGAAATAACCAAGGTTTAGTCAGAGGGAGGAGACAGGCAGCGTTCAGGAAAAACTGGTTCCATGAAGCTCTTGGCTCAGTAGTTTTGGTTGACCTGGCCTTTGAGGAGTTGCTCATTCATGAAAGTTGCTGCCCGCAGGCATGTGCCCATTGGGCAGGGGCAGGCGTGCCTGTAATCAGGGTTCCTTCCCACCACTAACTCAGTGTGAGCAGGCTGCATTTGGGATGAGTTTCGAAAATAGGTCGGGGATGAATCAGCTTGACCAAATCCCTGTACGATGCATCAATCAGAATGTGATTGATGGGACCCAGGACATTGAGGTAAAAACATATGGGAAGAATTTTATTAGTGCGGCTCATCTGAAAGTGACAATCTTGTGTGCTTGTTCTAGGGTAAAACATCATCCAGCTTCCATTCTCATAAATCTGAGCAAGTGTCCCATCGGAAGTATTTGGTGGTCTTGAGGTTCTGGCAATGCTGCTCCTGAGTGGATCTTTTCAGACCTGGAAATTTTAAAATGATCATTTTGGCACCTCTACCACCAGGATGGCTCTCAGTAA
This sequence comes from Nephila pilipes, assembly GCA_019974015.1. Lineage (NCBI taxonomy): Eukaryota > Metazoa > Arthropoda > Arachnida > Araneae > Nephilidae > Nephila > Nephila pilipes. The sequence goes on from BMAW01113146.1 coordinate 12,966, forward strand.
TTTTGACCAGTCCACTTGCTGAGAAAGAGGGAACTAGGCTCTCCGGCGTGGCAGTAGCTCACTTCTTTTCAGTTCATTCTGCATGCGGTTCACCCTCTTGTGTCACTCCGTCTCTTCAAATTTCTGCATGTCTTCTTCAAACCATTCTGAACTTGTAATTTAGGTTATCTTTAAACAGCACATGTCACTTTTATTCAGTTAATAATTATGTTCCGTCATCTAATTTACAGGACTTCTGTAGGCATGAGATAACGATGATAAGGCTTTATAATAATTTTTGTCATTTACAGAATCTGTTTATATGTTTCTTTTAATGATTGCAGCACCTGTTGTTCAAATGTGAACTATTTTAATTGAAGAATCTTTTCCCTATGGTCCCGCTGCCTGTCATGTCCTGTTCAGAATAATTGAAATCTTTCTTTTCAGAATGGGTTCAATGACTCATTTATTTCTGGTTTCTAGTTTTAATTATGACCTTCTTGAAACTTTATATTCTTTTCATCGGTAAATCACGGACATCATGTAGCCATATG
>BMAW01113156.1:0-11386 GCA_019974015.1 Nephila pilipes
TTAAAGCTTTTATTTTACTAAAATTATAGGCACAAGATTCGCTATTTTCAGGATTTGTTTAACTATACTTCTTATATATGACTAATGTTAAAAAAGTGGCCACTAAATTTAAAGAAAATTACATAAAAAATTTGGTTATTCAACAGTCTAATCTGCAATAAAGCATTATTTATTCACTAATGTTTACTGATTGGTTTCAACCGTTTGATATCCTTATTCATGCACCAGTTTGTACATTAAATTGTGCATCATAAAAGTTAAGGCAGAGTTAGAAATATTGATCAGAAAAAATACTCAATCTTTGAATATATTTTTAAGCTTAAACTGAATTTCTAAAAAGAACTGAAGCTGAAGTAGTTCTATAGGTTCGATGTATTAACCAACTATCGTTATGCTTATTTAGTAAAGTAAAAAGAAAAAAAAATACTGATCATGAAGTCTAATAATCCATATTTTATTGAATAACTTCACTCTTTGGAGAATAATTGAGGATAAAATAGAATTAAAGACTCGAAATCTAAGAAGTAAGTCAATACAAATATATGATTTACAAGGTGGGTTTCGGGAAGATGACGATACGACTCATAAAGGGAAATTGTAATAAATAGGAACAATGTTAGGAAATATATAGCAAAAGTTCTAAGGTTCATGTGTAGCTCATGAGATTCATATGGATATGTGACTGTAAAATAGATAAACTTCCATTATTTATTTAAACTGTCTGATAACCTCACAAAAGATCTTTGAAATAACTAAACGTAAGTCAATGATCTCTATCTCGTCCAATTAGAATGCTTCCTTCATTCAAAAAGGGTTTACTAACTTTTCATTTAGAAGCAGAAAGAGAGGAGTTGTCGAAGATACTCTTTTTTTTTTTAATTCTGGTTTTTCAAGTTCTGAGAACAACACGTGAAGTAGCACACCTGTCTTCTTCGCTTAGATAGAACTCAGAAACACTTTTCCTAAGTAATATAAAGATGTTTTTCTTATCTATGGGGTGAGTAGTTAATCCGGTTGAAACGCATCAGGGATATTCCTAGCATTTTTTTCCATTTCACAGAACCTTTACATCTTTTCAAGGCATTTTAACTTATGATTATATTTTTCTAAATGTGTAGATTACAGTTAATTTTTTTGGCGCAGGTAAAGTTTCGTTTTGCTTCGATGTCCTTAAATAGTACCATCATAAATATCTCTGCAACTTGCTTCAATTATTTACGAAAAGTATACAAATGACCAAAAACTGTCATGTTTGTTCTAGAGCATATCCCCGCAGTTGTCTTATCATTATGTTTGTTTATTAACGTGACACTGAGAGCGAACATTTTGGTTGTTTGGACGGACTTCGTAATTTTGAACCTTCCCCCATATCAGAAGAATGTCTACTCAGCTTGCACATCCAATTCCTGGACAAACCACTATTGAAGAAATTGGAACATCTATTGAATTATAAAACTTATTTCCCACTATATGGAGGAGGGTTAGTGACATCAGGGCTCCAACACGCGATTCGACGAATAACATCGGCCACGAATGCACCACTATGGCCACTAAGTTGCAGTGGTCCTGCCGTAGTTGCATTAACATTGTGATTGATTCATGGTAAAACCTGTACGATAAGAATGCCTTTGGTCTGAGATCCAAGTTTCCCTTTTGACTTATTAAATCGTTGTAAGACGCAAAAATTATAGTAAAACAGAAAAAAAAATGTAATTGAAATAAAGAAAAAAAAGCAAATTAAAAATATAAAGAATAGGATATAGTATCTTAAAGTGCAAGAAAATTGAGAAATGGGAAGCAAAATTTTATTATAAAAAGTAGAAAAGACCCTATTTGTTATATGATTAGCAATGTTTCAAGTCTTTGATAAATATTTCATAAACACAAAAACCTGCATTATTTCAATATGTTTGTAAAATTTTTCCAATCACTTTTAAGGATTAATAGTCTAAAAAATTAAATTGACATCGTACATTATATCATTTACATTCCGGTTTATTTTTTACTCTGCTGTTACATTCTAGTGAGAATAACTGGAGTTAACACGAAATTCAATGAACGAAAACTAAGAAATGAATTAACACAATGATTATAAATTACAAAGGGAATACGCGACAGGAAAGGAAATATATTATGATTTGTAATTGTAAAAAGTTAGAACAAAGTTAGGAAAAATATGTTAACATAAATCCAAAGATTCGCAAATAGCATATGACCTGGAATTGCGAACGTGACGTTGAATGCGATAATTTCCAGTGTTTAATGAAATTAAGAGTTTTCGACAAAAAAAATACCTAAGCTTAAGAAAATGTACTTCTACTTCGCTATTTTAGTTGATAGTTGACTGATTGGTTGCGAAAGGTTTTGTTTATTTTATTATAAGGTTAAGAAAGGTTTTGTTTATTATAAGAGATATTCACGAATTGTTTGAACTTAAATAAACTGACGAAAACTGCAGTATAAATTGTTTACCGTTATTTTACCTACCACACCATAACAGCGAGCTTACACTGAAAATTTACACATTTAATGTGCGCCAACGAATCTTTGTCTTGAAAACCATCACTGTTAGGGAATTTCCTTACCTTAGCAGGTAGAAGCAGCACTTATCAGAAGTACCCTATTAATCCTTTTCTTTCCTTTAGGTTCCCAATGTGCAGTTAACAAGGGTGATGCAAACTGATGACAAAACCCTACTTTATCTTTTTCTTCTTTCGATCCTCCAGAATTTTCTATGCTAGTGAGCTGATCCTATCATTCTGCTTAATTTTACATTTAAAGTTAAGTGAATATATAGCTTAAATTTCAGTTACAGATAAGAGGAAGTTATATTTAACTAAAAAAAATCGAATAAGACCATGAATCAATATTAAGTTGATTAAATATATTAATGAACGATTAAGATTATTTATTATTAATTTTCTATTAACGTTCTTAAGTGATTAAATGTAAAATGTGATTATATATTCTTAAAAAATCTCGAAATAGCTAAGAGACTTAGACATTTTTAATTTAAACTAAATATCTATTAATTACGTTGCTAAACTAACTTGTATGACGAAGGAGCGATACGCTTTGCCGTCTTTTGATAAATTAAGACATATTTGTTCGGAATTTAATCAAATTATAGGTGACCTCTACGTAAGTTGTTTATCAAATTAAAACTGTATTATTTACAGGCTCATTGAGTTTAATCCAATGTAATTTACAGAGAAATATTTCGTCGTGTTAGATACTTTAATGTTTCGAAATATTTCTTGTTAACGTTGGATATAGAGTCATAAAGAAGGTTATTAGACAGTGATCGTAGTATTAGACATCAATTCCATGACGAAGAAGATATCGGAAACATCATGCCAATCTCCAACCCCTTACACTTTTCTTATAATATCATAAATTTAAAATATATTCGCCCACTACAAACTTTGTGTTAATTAGCCGCTGATCTCGATCACAAGATTCCACACAAAAGGAAGTTCCATGCATTCGCGAACTTAAATATTAAAAAAAAAAATTCCTATTCCATTCTAAGTATAGGGTGTAGATACTAATTAACGAGATTGGCTACATAAAATACTTCAATTTATATTCTTACGTATTTATTTGTTTCACTTTTAACACACTAACTTTTGTTTACCTACGGCGCTTTCAAGAGAAGTTTGTGACCACGGATTATATTCATTCATCGCACTCGTGTTCAAAATGACGATGTCCTTCACCAATGTTTATTATGGAGCGTTGTTAATAAAACTAAATGAAACAATCCATGATAAGATTCCATTGTTCGAAACAGTGCTGGAAATCGTGTGTGATTTTTTTTCCGGAAGAAATCTCCTTTTCCTTTCCAATTGTAACCTTTGAATGAATATTTCACGTTTAGAAACAAGTTAAGTTTGGTCTAGTAAATAAGGAGGGTAGTCTGACCCTTGGATGATATACTTAATTAGAAACTCTAATACAGACTTTGTGAAATGGGCCTTCGCGTTGTTTTGGATTACAAATTGGCCGTACGGATTTTTTGTCATTACCTATTGTCACAAGAATCACACGTATAATTAACCGATGGTCACAGATCGAACAATGTAATAGATTTTTTTTCCATATTGCAATCCAAACAGAAGGAATCAAGGTAAACAGCTCTTGGTCGCTAGAGTATATCTCATGCGTACTTTTATAATAGCAGCTTCAGTCCCGTTATTTAAGAGCCACACCTCGAAATCAATCACATGAAAAACATTTTAATTTAGTAAATTACATGAAATTGTTCCAATGATTAAATATTTAAAAAATTTATCGTGCTAAAGAGAACTTTTGAACAAATGTTTCGCAAATATGTTTTTTTTAATAACATCTTAGGGATTAAATACCCCCATTTTTTAAACAGCTACGACTGAAATAAAGAGCAAAATCTCTTTGAGACCAAGCAAGTATACAATATTTATATAACAATAATAATTTAAACAATAGTGGTTACGTTAATACGGGTGATGCGAACCGAAGACAAACCCTAGTGGGTTTTTTCAACTTTCGACCCTCCATATTGTCACTCCGCCCCCCATTTTTTTTCCATATATTTCAAATGTTTAGACTACAATTAACTTTGTTTGGTTCAGGAGAGCCAGAGCTGACTCTATCGCTATTAAAGTTCAGAATCACATGTATATGTAGTATTTTAGATATGGACTTGACTCGTCTGCCTCAAAGAACGACTGCAGCAGTTGTAGTAAACTGGTCATGGATACATGATAACGATTTGCAGGAAAACAATTATCCGTGTCTTAACCTATTTATTGTTTCAGATGACTTTTTAAGGAATATTAAGGCATTAAATTTGATGTAAAATAACAAATAATATAGAAACCCGAAACCACTAATTAACAATAAAGGCAATAAAACTTTACTTTAATGAACAAGATAATCTAAATTTTGAAGCGGAATTCTTAAAATGTTTGATTTAAAGGAGAAGAAAGAGAAAATATGATGTATGATTACTTTCATTTTAGGAGCATTTCCAGTGGTCCTACAAGCATAAGTTAATCGAAATTTTTGTAGGGAAGAAAAAACTTCCTCTAACAAAATGAATCTTTTGGAATTGTAAACCTAACTTATTTTTCTGTTTTAAATTTTGGTACAATGTTTGGAATAAGACTTTTTTATGATTGGTAAAATAAATATCACGATGAAGAAGTACATTAATATAAGAGGTGTCAATAGAAGTGTGTGCAGGATTCGTGTTTGAAGAAACAACTTGTAAAGCAAACAGAAAGATTCGGATACGATTAATATGAGGGAATACTCTCATGAATACTTAATATGTTCAAAAAAGATGAAGAAGTGAGCATATTCAAATCTTACAAAATAGAAGAAGAAAACTTTTGATCAGGTGTTGACTAATAATCACGATACTGAATAATTAACTATTGAAAGATAGAATGTAAAAAATAAAATATTTACATTTTATTCATTTATACAAATATCAAAAGGAAAGTTGAGAAAATGTATTGAAGATTATTTTAAATGCTTTTATTAAGAAAAATTGGACTTTATGACCTTAAAAAAAGAAGGACGTTGTAATGTAAATGTTTTTCAGTTATTCAGCACTCTGTTTGAAATGTTTTAGAATTGCAGAGAAATATATAAACAATTTCATTTATAACATTGAAAATTATTATAGTTAGCTTATAGAATATTTTATACAAGTTATATTTTAATAATCATTGGCAGAACCATGTGTTGGACTAGGGACAGTACACACTCTTCAGTAGAAAACATTTACTATAATACAAAATCACAATCAGTTTATCCCAAATTTGTTTTAAAGGTAATTTTTTCTTGTTGTTTTACTCCCATTTTTTCCCAAACACAGAAAACAGATATCTATCGTATTGTAAGAATTTAGAACTGAATTTTACCAGTGAGGTAACAATGTATCTCAAATGGATTTAGGATTAATTATCTATGAATAATAAGTGAAACAAGCAAACACATTTAAATGTTTTGAACTTCTTAAATAACAAAATAATTTCTTGCCACCGTAGAATTTCTACCGGTATATCGATTTTTTCAAGATATTTCAGTGTTTATCATATTGAGTTCAAATAAAACACATTCTATTTTTTCAAATATTCTACATTGTAGAGAAATAAATAAATAATTTCATTTATAATATTGAGAATTATTATGTTTATTTTATAGAATTTATTATGCAAGTTATATTTTAATACTCATTGGCAGATTCATGTGTTGGACTAGGTATAGTATACACTCTTCATTAGAAAACCTTTAATACAGTACAAAATAACACATCACAATCAGTTTATCCCAAATGACTTTAAAGGTAATTTTTTTTTTGTTTCACTCCCAAATTTTTTTTTTTTTTTTTTCCAAACACAGAAAACAGATATCTTTTGTACTGCAAGCATTTAGATCTGAATTTTACTAGTGAGGTAACAATGTTTCGCATATAGATTAAGAACTATTTATATATGAATAATAAGTGAAATCAGCAGACACCTTCAAATGTTTCGAAATTCTTAAATAACAAAATAATTCTTTGCCCCTGTCGATTTACAGCCTGTATATCGATTTTTTCGATCTGCCACTGATAAAAATATTGAGTTGAAATAAAAGAAATTCTATTTTTTCCAATATTCAACATTAATTTCCATTATTAAAATTTTCGATTATATGGAATGTTTTTTCTGGTAACTAAAAGAACTAAATTTTTTAACAATGCGCATCTTCTGATGAAACATACATGCGTATAGCAGTGGTGAGACGGGTTGAATTAAACGAATTAAAGTTCATCATTCATTTTTTAAATGTATAATAGAAGCTGTTGCCCAAACGAGAAAAGTAGATCAAAAATGTTTCTTGTGGTTCAAACTTACAAAGATGTAAACGCTGAAAGAGATTATTTAAGCGTCTCTTATAATGACAATATATAATTATTTTTCCCATACAAATTTATTTTAATAATTTGCATGTAAAAATCTATCATTCTAAAGTATGTAAATAATTTAAATTTCACATTTGTGAATGTTTAATAGATAGGAATTGTTTCGTTTCTGTTTTTGATTCTTCTTTATTCGTTATTTAAAATTCTTCTGAATCAGAAAAATGTCAAAGTGCTTAATACAACAGATATGATGATATAAATTCACAAGCTACAATTTAACAAATGCATGGATTACAAATATCAAAACAATATTCATTGATGTGATACATTGATTATTTAAAATCATTATTTAAAAAGTTTTTTTTTTGTTTAGAGTAGGATTATATATAGAGCAATACGTAATATTTCTGGATCATATTTTAGTATCTAATATTTCAACACTTTGTAAAAGTGAAGGATCTATAAGGAAATGACTGCTTTATAAATAAAATAAAGATAAATTTTGAAAAGATGAATCATATTTAACATTGAATTATTTTCAAACATTTACGTTGCATTTTTAAAATGTAGGATTCCAAGAAATTGAGAGAATCTAACAAAAATGAAATATCTTAAATCATAGATTGGTGAAAAAATCGGATGTTGAATTATTTTAATGACATCCTACGAGAAGCTTGTTTAGTATAAAATCAAACCATGGACGTTCCACTCAAATGTTCATTAAGTCCCTTTTAAGGTCGAAAAATGTCATCAACATAACACTGAACTTTGAAGATTTCACGTACCACAATTATAATGGAACTAAAATTATTGACTACGACTCTTAAGAAATTAAGTATGCTTCGCCGGACAGTGTCTAGTGCGATAGGGTGGGAAGAATTATATCATTCACCGGATCACCTCCACACCCGCACGCTGTTATTATCAATCACCAAAAATAAACGGGATTCATCCCTAAATACCAAGTTATGCTTATTTGTGGTATTCCAAATCGCTCTGTTTTAGCTCCCTCACTTAGTATTCTAAATCACCCTTTTTTAGCACTACTGTAAACTAAATCATCGAAGTTTTCGAGTTATAAGCAGTAAGCGAAAATGGTGCATGGACTGCCTAATCGGCACCTCAAGGCATCTGAAAATTGTTTGTGAAACAATAGGCATCGCTACTTCTGATTTTAAGGTGGAAGTAGAAACAAAAATATCTACGAGTCCTTACCAAACGATTATTCAATATTCACTCCTCTCGCTTCCCGATAGCCTCAGAGAATGTGCTCCGCTCATAGATAGTGTTTTGTGTCTATGGTTATCTACAAGTTCAGACAACACAGTCAGAAAATTATGGAGAGTAACGCGGTGGACAGCCTGCGGCTTTTCAAGCCAATGATCAGACCCTTCTCATACTCGCTTAACAATGTGAAAGGTATTCTCAAGTATCTACCTGGTATTCTTTATTTACTTAAGATTTCTGTAGAAGATTATAAGCATTACATTTTTTTTTTAAATTTTCTACTATTCACTGGTTTATATTATTAAAACTTCCAGATTCCAGTGGTAAGTGTGCACTTTGGTAGAGCAACAATTTTGATTATTTTTGTATCGGAAATTATTCAACAACTTTGCGAAAATTCGTGATTGTGGTTCACGTACTCAGTAGTGCTTTATTTTTAAGATTTCTGAATGTTTATAACAATTTTACTATTACTGTGCATTACATTTGTCGTCAATGTAAACTTAAGATTTATTACAAATATTGAAGAAAAAAATGTATATTCTTAACAATCGTTCAATATAATTTTGAATATTAAGCTGTCTTCAGGAAACACGAATAACTGAAGTAATTCTACATATTTAGAGTTTTATCCAATCTTTCTTTCATATTAACGTCGAAAAAAGATATATGTAACAATGGACATTCTTAAATCTTCTGCCCCATACATTATGTAGTCCCAACACTCTTCAGAGAATAAAAGAGTTTCACAAGAAAATGAAGGTAGAAAACAGAAAAATAAGGTAATACAAGAAATAGAATTTCAAGTGAACTCGGTTGGGTATGAAGTTCCATGTCACTTAATATATATTTTCACGTATGTGGGATAAGTTATGGAAAATAAATTAGCATAAATCTCAGAATGGTACGTAAGACATTGTTCACTAATTTGTATTTCCCTTTGCATGGATGAGAGGATCGGTCCATGTTTGATCAAATTATGATATTCCGCAACTTAATATCAATTGTTTACACGCTTACTCATTAAAATTTAAGATACCGTATTTAAATTATCTTTACCTCAATAATTTTAACTTCTAGATTGTTTGAACGATTGTTTCATAAAGTATAATTTTAAAATTAAATGAGAGCTATCGGCAATTGTCCATGCTTTCCTTACCAATAACACCGACACATTTTATATAAATCAGCCGAAATATACAAAAAACTCTTCCGATCAATAAGATCTTAAATCGTCCTTCTAAGGGAAAAAAGGTTCTCTGCCATGAATTTTCAGATAACTAGGAAAGATGGCAATAACTCAGCGGTGTAAAAAGGAACAAAATTGTTAATAGCATTAAACTTGAACATAGGCAAATAAGTAAGTTTTAAAGTCATGTGCATTTTAATACAAATCTTAAAAAACAATCTTTAAGACAAGCTCATTTTTTCACTAAGTTATAAGGAAGCAGTTTCCTATTTTCTGAAATACCTAGGAAATAAAAAGTTTTAGCAACGAAGACGTTGAAAGTAAGCAAGAGTTTTGTTGTTAGAAACATGAAAAAAGTAGTGGTAGGACATTCTTTCTAAAATATATATTAGCATTACAAAACAACCAAAGAAATATCATTTTTCTACAAACCAATAGGGCTCGAAGCAACATTATTAGAATTATTAAAAAAATTTCATATTTTAAAATTTTTATAAAAAATACGAGGTAAATATAGAGATAATAAATTACGTTGCGCTATATACTGATTTTACTACGGTGCATTATACACAATTGTAAATGTCCTCCAACTAGTGCTACCTCATCCCCTTAGAAAGGTTTTCCTATAGGTCAAGGATCTCTGGAGAATATTAAAAAGTGTATCTTAGTGGTACAAACGGCTCTTCAAGCTGTTTTTCGAACTGCGTTAAACCTAAACAAGGCTCAATGAAAAAGAGAAAACTTTATTAAAATATCTGAATACTTATAAGATTAATTGGACGTAAAAAAAAATTTCAAGATTCGAAAAATAATAAGAAAATGATTATACAAAACACAAATATAGCTACAAGCACGCTAGGGGTGGGGGAAGAGGTCACTGCATGGAAAATGTTACAGTTGTAAGAGTGAAAGTGTGAATGTAAATATTATTGGTGCAATAGCTAGATGTGACTCTCTTACGCCAAGCAAGACTTAACTGTGTTCTAAAAGAAAAAAAAATCAAAAGAGATGAAAATTGGCTGACTAATAGGGGGATCGAAATTAGAGAATGATCGCTAGGTTATCACAGGAGCGCATCACACATGTTTACCTAAGCCACCTAACCCCATGTTAAAGGAAAATATCACAAGATTGCTCTGGTGTAATGGTGCCCGTCCGTACCTATAGAACGCATATCTTTGAAGTCCCCTGATATACTCTCCAGGGAAGGGTGCCTCTCCTTACCCCCAGACGCTGGGTTCCCATTTTAGTCACCTCTTACGACATGCATGAGTTACAGTCGGTCTATTTTGTCATTTCCGGTCACCAAAAGTTTCTTATAGTTGTAAGAATATGGAATAATGTGAGAAAAATATATTTGCTTAAATCATAGAGAAATACTTAAGACATGTACATTTACGTGAGTGACTTTGGATTAAATTGTACTGTTCGGTGGTTAATCAAATTTTGATCTTTCTACTCAATTACTCATTGAGTTGAAGCAGATGGAATTCAAAGAGCTCTACTGCTAGATTTACTTTAGATTCCTTGACTGATTACATTGCAGATGTTTATTAACATTACACTCAAAATAATCACGAGGGATATCGGCGTCGGTCAAAATGGTTCAATTGCCAATACAGTTTCATGAAAATATGCCCCATTTTTCTACTTTCCACACCATGAGTACTACAGGCTAAGAAATGATTCAATACAATTAATGTAAATTACAATGGGAATGCGCAAGAGGAAAGGATACATATAATTTATAATTGTATGAAGTAAGAAAAATGTTAGGAAAAATATGCAACATAAACCCAAAGATGGGCGCAAAGAACTTGACTTGAAATTAGCTACTTGATGTTGAATGAGATACCTTTTCGGTGTTTAATCAAATTGTCTGCATTCTACACAAAAGATCATAAAGCTTAAGAAAAATGTACTTCTACTTCGCTCTTTTAGTTAACCGATTGGTTGAGAAAGGGTTTATTAACTTTTCCTTTAAAACACGCGAGCTATTGACGAGATGTTTAAACTTAATTCAACTGTCGATAACATCACTATAAATTGTTTACCATTATCTTACCAAAAAC
>BMAW01113157.1:0-12651 GCA_019974015.1 Nephila pilipes
TAAGAGATCATGTGCAAAGAAGTAATGAACAAAATCTGAAAACTGAAGATAGATTTCTAATGTTGAAATCGTGGAGTGATAGTAGATGGTTTGCAAGGGCATATATTCTCAGAGCTCAAGTTACAAGTCATAATGAAATCAAGAACATCCTTGAAAATTTAATTGAAGACAATACTCAGACAAGCAGCGAGTCACAGCTGAAGGATTCCACAAAGCTCTAGAAAGTTTTCAGACTACTTTGTTAACACTGATTTGGGACAAAATCTTACAAAGCGTTGACAAGACCAATAAGATACTACATAATGAAGAGTTTGATCTCATTAGTGCTACTGAGAAGTAACAGACGTTATCTCTGTTTTTATCTGAAAAAAGATCCAACTTTGATGATAATGCGGCAAGAGCATTACAACTAGCTAACGTGCCTAAGCCCAGCTATGAAAAAATCAGAAAGAGGAAATATTTTTAGATGAGAAAAGAGACCCAGATTTTGAGAGAAGGATTCCAAGAGAGAGACTTCGAGGCGGAGTTTTCTTACCAATTATTGACAATCTTGTAACACAATTAAACAAAAGAAGGAATTGCTAAGAAGTTTTGAACATAAAATTCCAGATGTTCTGAGATATTCATGAAAACGAGCAAGATGTGGCAAAACAAGCGAAATATTTAACTCAAACCTATCCCAAAGACATCGATGAAGAACAGTTTGTTCAAAAGTGTCAGCATTTTAAAATGTACTTGAAGATGGAAAAAATAACAACAGCTGGAGGAATCGCTTCCTACATCAAGAAAAACAAGTTGGAAAGTACCTACCCAAATTTAGAAGTTAAAATAAGAATTTACTTAACTCTTTCTGTCACAAACTGTAAAGCAGAGCGAGGCTTTTCTGCCCTTAAGAGAGTAAAAACTGAATTTAGATCTACTACGAAAAATTAAAAGCTTAGCAATTTGATGTTACTATGCACTCAAAATGATATTACTATGGAAATTGATTACAATGATGTCATTATTGGTTTTTCAATGTTCAAAGCTCGAAAACCTTTGATGTACAAGTACAATGACAGTGACTCAACAAAGAATAAGGGTGTCTAAAAGCAAAATAAAATAAAGCGATAAGTGACGAAAAAAATGATAATTAACAAGTTGAAAACAGTTCATTCAATAATGTATACTCTATATTGAAATTACAAACGATTTCATTATTTTACTGTACTAATTTACAAAAGGTGGGTGGGTGGTCCATGAAGCTGTAAGATAAGAAAAGAACAAGAGTGACCCCACCATGCTACTATCCTTTCCTTACGGTTGCTAGTTTCCAGTCCGGGACCCGGTGGGTCCATAGGTGAAGGATAGGTGAAGGATAACGGGCAGACTCTCTAAAGAGCAAAAACAATGGAAGGGAAATGAGTAAGAGAGTTAAGGGAAAATCCCTTTTGAACCAAAATTAGAAAAACAAGAACTAAATGAATGGGGTGCTCTGGAAATAGTCGGAGGGCGTAACAATTTGAAATGCCTAGGGTACCGGCGAGGTTAAAAACGGACCTGGTCATGGAACTAATTTATACCACTAAACATTTAGTGAAATTATACTCTTTGAAGCCCACATGTAGAGCTGAATTTAGGAGAGGGAGGTACGAAAGGTTTTGTTCTCTTCTCTTAGCCGAAATTCAAAATTAAAAAACCCATTCTCTTGTTTGACCCCACTCTTTGCAGAATCATACACGCCTTTGCATGATTCTGCAAAGAGTGTTTTTTGTTATTCGATAGTATAAACGGCAAATTTAATAAAATACAAATGGTATCATTGAGGTAAATTGTTGTTACCATTGGGTGCTGCCATCTGTTAAACGAAGCCAAAATATCTGACAGTGATTCATTAGTTAGTTTTGATTTGGAAGTCATTTGCTACTCAATCAAAATTTCATTGCTGCCGCGTCGAGTTATTTCAGTCGGTGAGACCTAGATTCATCATTATGCATAGGAAATCAAACAAAATTAAAAACAATGGGTTGCTACCAGCAGCCTGTTTAATTTTTATATTTTATTTGTTTTCTTATTTATTATGCTGTTTTAATAACTTTAATAATTTATTGTTTTATCTTTTATCTTACACCCCCCATATATATATATATACTTGTGTATGTGTTTCTATAACAGACATTAACTCAAAAATCAAACACAAATGTAAGCAGTTGAATTTATTATTTTTAGCAATCCTTCCTTTTGTATAGTTTGGCTATATTTGTTTGTTAAAAGAGTATGGTTTCCATTTATTCTAAGTCATAACAAATATTTTCAGTTAGTTTTATGAAATACATATGTTTGTATTTATTGAATGGACAACATCTATATTTCTTTTATAACTACTCCCGCGGGTTTTTTTTTTTTTTTCCTTGATTCTTTACACTTTCCAGTCTCTCGTTTGTATAAACAGGGTAAAGTATTAGAAAATAGAAATTTTTTTAAATTACAAATTTAATATGCCTTACTCTTCAATTATTCTTAATAGTACTGTTCCATTTCGCCGGCGCAAACGATAAAGTCGCCAAAAATGCTACACCCGACGCTAAATGGAATATTTGTTTACTGTGTGTTATCGCTAATAAAGTTGGCGAGATTTGCGCCTGCGGAATGGAAAAGTGCCTTTTTTAATAAAAAAAAAAGTATTTCATGCGACGAATGAGATTAAAAGTACACATTTATACACTTTTGACAGAAAAAAAAAGCAAGAAGTGCACCTTTTTTGGTTTGTCAATCTCTCTTTGGATTGCTGTCTTTGTATTTTCATCTTCTAAGTATTCTGATATTTTATGGTTCTCAATTGCTTCGATTACCTTGTTTCCTGTTTATACAGTTAGAGGGATATTTTTCTTTCTACTACTTTTTTTATTAAATCTAGTCAGTTATTTTCCAAGTTTCTTTAGAAAAAGGCGTCTTTTTTAAGAGTTTGTTTTAAATGTTAGAAGGATTTGTATGCATAAATCACAAGTATCGCATATATTGCAGGCAGGTCGATGTTGTGGAAAAAGCACACCTGCCATCGCCTAATTTCCCCTTTGCATGCATATGCGGCTGCTAGTTCATCAGCAGTGCATACTTTACCTTTAGTTCATTATAATATAAAGTTACACCTGCTTTTTTCCTTTCTCATGTGAAACGTTGACCTCATGATATGTAGACTATAGAAGAATCACCGATTCTTTCATTTTCGGCATGAATGAAATAAGAATGGTATCCGATTTAAAACTGAATAATGAGGAAAATACCTAAGATCACGTGACATCTATTGAGCATTATTTGAAACGCAAACTGTCCACGAATACTAAATCAGTTATAATACGTTTTTCTATACAAATTAATGGCATAGGTCCTTAAGACCCTGTCAGGTAAAATGTCATTTTCCTTTTTTGTGTGAAGAAAAAATCATTTCCACAAATCTGTGAAAGTCATGATTGATCTGCTCGAGGAATACTCAAAAATCAAGAAGTCATATCCAAGTCCCATAGAAGCTGTCATGAAATAACATATACAGATGGGATCAATTAGATCTATTCAAGAATGTTAAATATTTGTTGGGTCTGTAGGGAACTATTGGAACTCATGACTCTAGAGGGAGCTGTTATTTTAAATACTTATAACTTATTAATAACTTAAAGTATCTTTCTCAACATATCTTTTGAGCATTATTTATCCACGAATCCCCACTCATTTGGTAGAGGAATATATTATATCTAATCAAAAAAATCATTTGGAATGATTGTTTCTCAACTTATTTGTGATAGATAATCAGTAAAAAATACTTATTCAAGAGTTGGACTTGTCTTAGAGTTATTAGTTTAACTCACTAATGCCAACGTGATACGTTGTAAATGTTTTGTATGTGGTATTGTGCTCATATAATAAAGAGATAAAAAATTTAATCTAAAAAGTCTTCTTTATGTCTTGTCTGTTTCTGACAGATAAGAAACCTTTATTTAAATATGTGGGGGGGGAGTATTTTTAGTACTATATCAATTACTATGTTTTAAATAAATTGAAATAAAATTTTGAAAATTTTAATTTTGTAAACAGAATTCACGTTCCTTTAATAATGAGCATTATTATTTCTAAACAAATTCTTTATACTTCTTTTACTTATTAAAATATAATTGAAAATATGTAGAATATTTTCCAAGTGGTTGAACAATTAATATGAACGGGTATAGAGTTAATTGAAAACAAAATACAAATATTAATTCATCGAATTCAAAAGAATAGAAAATAGTTATTCAAGTTTCTTTTGGCTTCATTTAAAAACGCAGAAGAGGAATGGTTTGAAGATCTGTGATACTATCGACACAGTTCTGTGGATATAAATAAAACTGATATTTAGGTTTTGGCACATTTCTAACGAAATGTACAAAATTCATCGAACATTATTTTGGATCTAATCTTAAAAGTAATATTATGAAACTAAAATTTCGCAACAACATCATTTGTTTCGTTTTATATGAAATGCATCAGAGATTAAGATTAATGCTAAACATTTATAAATTTATTCGAACGAGCATAATTCTTAGGCAGTAAAAGAAAGATATTTTGCAATTCAATAGCTTTGTGTCACAACACGTTTATTCAATGGTCGCAACTTCGTATGATTTACAAAGGAATTTACAAACCAAAATAATGGCAACTCTACTGAACTGCTCTTTTGCTGATAAAACAAATGCTTTCCACCACACCCACTTCAAATGCTGCCTTGTTTAAATAGGAATCAGTCCAAAACCTCCCCAGAACAATACGAGAAATATGTCTTTTTATCTCCAAAAAGTCAACCCGAAAAAATCTGCCAACAGTGATTCATTCCGGATTCTGAATTTATCCCCCTTTCAATGAATTTGATCGATTGTGAGTTTCAGTGGACAATGTCCATACTTCACAGAACTTGAAGAATGTTGGAAAACCTCCAGTTGTTCTTAGATAAATTTCATTTATCAAACTTGGCAAACTCAGACGGCCTGCCTGAATTTTGTTTAACCGTCTGCTTCGGATGATTGAGTAGTATGGCAAAAGTGCAAAGAATGAGAGATAAAAGAGAGTTTACAGAAATGCATTTCTTGATACAAAAAAAGATTGAAATCAAATTTTAAGAAGTGTTATCATAAATATGTTTCTGGAATACGATAATATATATTTATTATGAGCAAAGAATTTTATGGAAATTGCTAAAAAGAACGTTGTTCTTATCCTCTTGTGTAAGCTTATACTACAATTTTTTAAATTAAGATTTCATAGAAAACATGTATTGGTAAATTTACAAGATCTAGGGAATGCTGAAATTCAAAAGAGTAATATATGATATATATATCTCTTCACGCATACGGATCAATGCCGAAAATCTTTGTTTGGCAAGATAGAAGTTGACCCTAATATATATCATGTGCAAAGCAGTATATATTTATCCTAGAGTAATAGGAACATATTTTTATTCTAATAAAAAATACATTGCAATTTTCCCCCTAAGTTTTCGTTCGAGATTAATCTAGGGAATAAATAATCGTCAATTTTGGCAAGAATTTATAATTTTATTGCTTTTCGACAACTGCAGTATATCGTGTCTTTTTAATGAACGGGAGTGCAATACAGATATTTTTATGAGCCTACGAGTATATTCTTCACAAAGAATCATGGATTTCAAACAATTATTCAGAAGTGGTGGTATAAAATAGTCTTTACACTTAACTATGATAAAACATGAAATCCATATAGAAATCAAGCTCTTACCACTGGTTTCACTTCATATTTTCTTAAATGCAAAAGAAGTGTTCATAGCAGATGAGAGCATTAGACTTCAACAAAAGTTGACATAGCTAGGATGGATATCCTCGAGGCTACTAAATGAGTGCACGTAGAAGTACATTAATTTCTCAATAAAAACTTTGTGAGAACTGCTATCTAATTTTACATTTTTCATATGCTTTTTAACTTTCTGTTAAGTATAGTGACCTCCAAACGAGGAATATTTGATTGGGACACCATGTATATTATCTCCTAATTAAATTACATGGTTACAGCACGCATATCGCTTTATTATACTGTATTTCATAACTGTGCCATTATTTACTTAAGGCTCCCGTCTACTGGCCATTTTGATTTCGTGGACGTAATGTTAATTTAATTGAATGTCGACTACCATTCCCAAATCTTTACTATTTGAACTATGTGAATGCAATAAAGTACAATTGAAAGAGCAAAAAATAATGAAGAGTTCTGTGGAATTACTTTTTTCATTCAATTTTTAAAAATATTTTTTTAAAGACCAGAAAAACTCACAAACGAATCATTAAAATAAGGATAAGAATATTTTTAAAAATCGGATGGAAATGTAATTCCGCACAAACTTTCGTTATTTTTTTCGCTTTCAGATGTACTTTATTGCACTCAAAGGAATAAAATAGTAAAGGTTTGTGAATGGTAGTTGAAATTCTATAAGATCAACTTGACGTTCATGAAATAAAAATGGCCGTTAGACGGGAGCCATAAATCGGTAAATTGTGCCGGAAAAATTCAATTAGGCTCAAAGTACGCATATATTTGTCTAGCACCTAGTAGATGTGTTCGTGTCAAACAACTGTTCGCTTTTCCTGTCAGGGCTTCCACGAGAACAAAGGAAAATAGCAGATTTAGATAGGACGGTGTTGCTTTAACGTGCGTCTGGAGTGTTCGTCTCGCAAGTGTATAGAACCTTTACAATATAGACTTCGAAATATAGAACACATGTTATTTATAGGGTAGTGAAGTGAGAATATGTGATATCAAAATTGCAGTATTTCTGAATCTAAAAAATATGCCATGTATATTTCCTAATCTTTAACATTATTAAAACACAGCCTTATATCAAATGAAACCTACCAACTTTGAATACTTGGAGAGTGAAAATCAACTCAACTCAAATACAGTTCCATTATTATCACCAACAGCTTTCTTTAACACGATGTTAATTTAAATAACCATACTCTATTTCAATGATTTTGCAATATAAATCTTTTAATGAAGATTGAAAGAAAAGTATGAAACCTTAATCACAGAGAGCTCGGTGAGGAAACTTATTGAGAGTTTAATGGATATTTTTTAAGCTAACGGATACTGAAATTAGATATTAACGACAGCTTAATATTAAAACTCACGAAAATTTTTGAAGGTATACCTTTTATTTATTAGAAAAGGACACCAACATGGCTATCACCGTTGATGAGTTGCTCCCTCTACCTTTGAGAATATTCAGTTGCGACAGATGTTATATGTCCCAAGGGCATCGCTCAAACTATGCATAGATACAAACATTCTAAACCTTATCGAACACTCGAATCTTGATCTCCTGATAAGGAATGTCAGTGTAATGATCACTAACTTCTACACAGGAAGGTAGTTGTCTTTTCATAAGCAATGAGAATTCCAATAGCTTGGAGGAATAGTCATGGTATGCTGGCCAAATGATTGAAATTCGATATTCCATTTCGTCAAAGACTTGTATATATTGCGAACTAATATAAGGTTAAATAACAGCTGTAACTGAGGCTATTGTCTAATAATAATTTTGTATTGTAATGTACTTTTAAAATAAAAGAAAATATAAAAAAGTAAAAAATCACCTGAATCGATCATTTCTAAAATCACGTAAGTCTCATAATTAGAATTTTTCAGGAATCACTAAAAATTGCGTTATACACATGTACACGAATTTTTAAGGGTGCTTTTTGGCTGAATGTAATTTTAGACATTAAAGTTTACAAACAGTTTATAATTTTCATTATTATGAACAATAAATTCAAAAAACTGATTTTGACTTATGTTGTTTTTCAAGAAAGAGTTAAGTGGTACTTAAATTAAACAAAACAGTAATATTAATTACGTTTTTAATAAAAATATCCCTTTCACTAGGCATGGCCAAACTATGGCGGAAGCGCCAAATGTGGAACATAGGATGATTACAAGTAGCCCTTCAGTCAATTCTGAATGATCCATCATGGTGTCGAATAATAGGAAATTTGATCAAATACACTGAACAAATCAAGATATTGTAAGGGGTATCTTAAAGTCGTCTTCGTGATTTTTCTAAAGAAGAAAACTGCATTATTATAGCCTTTAAAAACCCATTTTCATTTTGCGAATAAAACATAATGAAAATGTTTAATAACTGATCGATTTTATCATTCTTAAAAATGAAATTTTATTCACCGTTTTCTAGATCAAAATACTTATAACACAATTAATTTCTAATGTTAATTTACCGTATGAACATTATCCAAAACTAAGAAAATTTTCAAAGAAATTATATGTTGCTTTGTAACGACAATGTGCAGACGTGAACAAACATTTTAATCAATTTCCTTGATTAAAAGTGAAGCAAGGTCGCTAATAACTGATTCAAATTTGAAGAAATCTTTGTTGTCCTCAGTAATAACGTTAAGACAAAACATTAAAAGACTAGAGAAATCCAAACAAGCTTAAGAGTTTAATTAATGATAAGTAATGTTTATGTGCTACAAAATTGTTTTACTTTCAATAATTTATCGTTTAAATATGTGTATAAACATACTTCTTTTAAAATGTTTATAAAGCTGTATTAAAAGTGAATACTAAGGCCAAGACTCCTTCTAGAAAGCAGAGAGATCAGACAAATCCAAGTTCCAAGTTGATCTCGCTCTCAGGGCCAGCAACTGCAATCCAGAATTATCTTCACCGAACGAGACTCTCAAATAGTTATAGCACCATCATGAAGCCATCCCCCTCTTGTACAGGAGATTATTTTTGACTATTGTAGGGTGATGTTTCATTAAAATGGCGTAAATTAATCAGTTTAACTGCGTGATTAAGTTATTCCTTTTCTTCCTTTAAGAGAAACAGATTCTATCTCTATTCCTATTGACCAACCCCTAACCATGAATGCAAGACGGTATAAAAAGTGCGCAATTTCAATGGCGCCTCTGAACTCATGAGTTAAAAAATTGAAACATGGTATGCAAAAGATTGTTCATCCTGTCTTAAATATTGTCCTTCTCATGCCATATTCATGTGTTTCTGTTATAAAGGTTCATAATAATATGCATCAATACATCCATCCATCTATCCATACATCTATCTATCTATCATTCTCATCAAGATTATATTCAACTCCTACACTGTGCCAGTCAAATGTTCCGATAGAATGGCATTATGTTATACTAAAAGAATTGAACGAAATGTAAAAATACTGTTTCGAAAGAAAGATGCAAATATTGAACGTCGAATACGTGTATGGGAGCTGAACTCGCTCTCATATAATCGGTGTGCCAAAATCCGCATTTCGTTCACTAGTGCATATCGCCTATTTTCTATTTGTTTTCTTGCAGTAATCGCTTAAATTAGAATTCAAACAGTAAAACTGAGTAACTATCAAAGTTTAGATGATAGAATGAGGTGGCAAATTGTGCGTAGGATAGAAGCAGGCCAATCTAAAATCCGGATTTGTAGTGAATTCGATTTAACGCCCAGTATTGTGTCCAACTTATGGAAACAGTTTCAGGATACCAGATTCCTCCAAAGAAAGCCTGGGCAAGGTCATCCGAGAAACACGATGTCCAGAGAAGATCGCCATTAGTCCATTATAGTGAGGCGTAACAGGAATCTACAGCTTTTTAGGTGTCACATGAGTTTTATGCAGCCACAGGAACCCGAGTTTCAAAGGTGACAGTTTCCAGAAGATTTCCGGAGAGAAGGCTGTTTGCAAGAATATCTCTTTTTTGCGTTCTGCTCAGTTCTGCGAACAGGAGAGTCCACTTAAAATGATGAAGACATCATATAGATTGGAGCATGGATGAATGGGTGACCGTTCTCTTCACTGTTGAGTCCCGGTTTAGCCTAACCAGCAATTTTCGCAGTACTTTCATATGGGGAGAGCCAGGGACCCTCTACCTGCCCTCCAATGTTCGAGAAATTGACCTTTACGGCAGCGGAGGCGTGGCAGTCTGGGCAGGTATCACGTTGGATGGCCACCATGCCTGTGAAAGAGGCACTGTGACTGCTGAGAGGTATAGTAATGAAGGCTTGGACACAGGCGCTTGTGACTACTGAGAGGTACAGTGATATATAACTGTAAGAGGGAACCACACCCCATATTAACCCATTTTTTTGGTTCTATTTTTCAGGAGCGCGGTTAGACATGATTTTCTTTTAATGGATGACAACGTGAGGCCACATAGAGCTCGTCTGGTCGACGAATTCCTGGAAAGTGAGGATATTCGAGGAATGGATTGACCAGTCAGATCTCCAGACCACATTCCTATAGAGCATTACTGGGATGTTCTGAGGAGGGCAATTGCAATTAGCAAGCCCCTTCCAACTTCCGAGAACCATCCAAGACTCGAAAACAGCGTTGCTGAACGAGTGGAACCATTTGCCAAAAGAACTCATTAACTCCCTTATTTCCAGCATAACATTAGGGTGCAAGGAATGTAAGAAGGGACCATACCCTCCTGTTAACCCATTTTTTTTATTCTATTCTGCAACTGCTGTTTCATAAATTGCGAGTCCTATGAGTGTTACACATGATAATTCATGTGTATTATAACTATTGAATGGTTATTTATTTGTATTATATTAACCCTATGTACAAACCAAATTTCATTAAAATCTGTCCAGTAGTTCTAGAGATAATTGATCAAATCGGAAAATTCTCTTAATTTTGAACACCAGCGTAGAACGCCATCTTGAACTCGATTTAAGTTGCTAAATTTTACTACCAATTGACGTTTTTGATACATAAGTTTGGTTAATTGGACTGACACAAAATTGAAATTGTTTCATCAACATAAATGTGAATTTTTAGCGATTCTATCAATAAATTCTTACGCTACATTTTTGAACACTAAGGAATCTAGTGACTTGCGTGTTTATTGCGACAATTGTGGGTATAATTTTAAGGGATTATTTGGGACAAAAATGGTATATTTGGAAAAAAAAATTGACTTTTGTTTTTTTTGAAATGATCTAATCTAAGATTATTCAAACAATTTTATTTTATTTCATTGTGAAATTAATGATCAATTTATTAATTTATACAACTAGGAGATTAAGACTTTCAGCACCAAAAACACTTGGACACTTACTTAATGTACTTTTAATTTTTTTAAACTTTTTAAATAACTTTAATTTTTAATACATTCAATATTTCGAGTGATATATTTTTGTTATTACAACTTGTAGCCTTTTATTCACCAAAATAACCAGTTTTCCGAATAAATTATGTCGGCGGAAATATTCTGAAGAGCCCTTTTTAGCTTCTCTTTATTCTGAATCTCCTTCTCTTGCAAATGTTTCAATAGAATTTAAAACTTGACATTGCGGAAGATGAGCAGTGCATTTTATACATTTTACAATAACCATTTCTTCACAATCTTACCTTTGTGCATAGGATCATTGCCTTGAAGGAAATATAATTAGCATTTGAACTGAATTTTTTGGCTCTTTCTGCCGAAACTCTTCTTTAGAAGATCTAAAGGCACCATTTCGTCAATTCTTCTTTCGATGAGCCTTAAATTTTCAGTACCGTTAGTCCTTGTTGTATTTTATACCATGATGCATTCACCGCTATGTTTCAAATTTGCTAATTTTAGCTCTATACCTTCCCTTTGGCAAATAAAGCGCATACAATCAGATATAAACGAATTTGAAATTCTGTAGAAATAACTGACATACAGATTTCTAATGTAGTGCTTAACAAGGAGGTGCCTTGTATTTCTGGTAGACAAAAACTGTTTATTTTGCGATGTGTATACTCTGTAGTCTTTGATATGTAAAACATATCTTACAATCTGTAGATACGAATTCACGATAGATTCCTACTTCGATTTACTTTCTATCTTCACTGCAGAAAGAGTTTGAGATTATCTTTCACAAAGCTCACAATTCGACTTTTTCTTTGAGACGTGGAAATCATTTTAAAACTAACTATTTCTATTAATGTATTTCTAAAAATCCGCACTTTTTGTATTAATTTATTATATAAAATGTACACTATCAAATGAGGTATTTTCACATTTTCGTGCCATATTTTTTATGTTTTTCTTCTCTTCCCACAATTTTACAATTAAGTTTTTCATATCCACGAAAGCATGATTTTCAAAAGTTTTAATCAGTCTAAAATAAATTTAAACATATTTCAGTCTCCTTGCATTGACGTTGACTCCCGGCTGAAATCAACAACTTCTGTAAAATTTACATAACCTAAATGCACTGTGCAAGTGAAATAAGTATTCGAGCTTTACTGAGGAAATATAAAAGCATACTTTATGCTTAGTATTATTTTAAAACTGGAAATTATATTTTATTGAAATTAATTAAAACTCTTTTGATCTTTGAAAATATTACTCTATTTCTGCACTTTGTCTGACTTCGATGGAACAAATTGTTTAAAAAATAATAAGCGATGAAATCAAATTTTATTGCTGTCCAACTTATTATGGTTCACGGTATGTTATTCATAATAGGAATAACTACACGATGTATCTAAAAGAATCTAAACGTTCAAATGAAAACTAATTTAATAACATGTTAATTAAGGATTTCTTTGCCTCATGTTAATGGATAATATCTAAATTTAGTCATTTTCTAAAAAGAAAAAGGCTCTATCATTAA
>BMAW01113168.1:0-15216 GCA_019974015.1 Nephila pilipes
GATGAATAAAAAAAATGTTGTTTTCAATGTTAGTCTCGGGAGTTATTGATTGATGTGTTAACAATCTTTTGTACTTTTCAAAATCAGGAATTTGTCTTTTATTTTGTATAATATTTTTTTGCAGTGGTTTACTGCTGATGGTTTTCGATCATTGATTGCTTTGGTTGGTACAAATGGTCAAGGTATTGGAACAAGGTGATTATTTTTAATTTCACTTGAGTATTCAGTATATGTTCTAGGGACTGTAGTAGTGCCCATGGCTTATACAATTTGCTGCTTATTCTATAAAACACTATTGTAACTTAATTATGTCTGCTGTACACTTGTTCAGCTTGATCTTAAAGTCATCAAACAGCATTGTATGCAAGTTAGGAGAGTGAGGTACCAGCTTATATGCATAGGTTCTTTAAATTAATTTTGTCTTATATTTATAAGGTAGACACAATAAAAAGTTTTCAAACTGTTTGCAGTCCACATTTGATTAAAAGTGATGAAATTTGAAATTAATGTGTATTATTGGAATTTTTTTTTTGCAAAATATTTTGATTTAATGATTGAATTGCTTTGTGTGTATATGGACTAATTGAGATTATAATCAAATTCATGTGATCATTCGATATCAAAAACACCTCTGGGTTAACCTTTAAGTAAGTACAGACATTGTAACCCCTGGGTATCCTAGTGATCTTTTTCTTTCCCATGGAGCTTACTGTCTTTGATAAACACTGGTGATTCTAGTAAATCTCCATATTGTCAACTAATTTTAACCATGTTACTATTACTTCTGATGTCCAGATCACATATACATATGTTTGGCACAGCACATCCTTATTTGGTTCTAGTACCATAAACCTCAGTTTTCACTCATTTGGTATGAAAAAGTTTTTCACTGCATTCTGTATTTGTTGCAATTCAAACAATTCAGAAATACAAACATTGTCATGTTTGTATTTCTGAATACAGATTCAATTATTGCTAGAAAAGTGAAATTGCATGTATGTAAAGCATGATTGAACATTTTTCATGTATTTTAATTTAAATTTTATTAGTAGTATTCCTTTTACTGGCTTTGAACAACAAACTGTCCTATTGTATCTTTACTTAGTAGCAATAAAAAACGTATTCTATAGTTAAAAACAAATCCTTAAGGGCAAACATAAAATGGAAAAACTTCAAAGGCTTAGTGTAAGTTTGTTTCTTCTGATTGGGGGGGGCCGCCCAGAACCATTGTGTGGTTTTAAAATTTCTAAGGTACAATCATGAATATATTTTGTAATTTTATTGTAAGGTTCATAATATTAGACTTAAAAACCTTCTTTAAACGCATTATTTTGTGACAAAACATTTGTATTGGAAGTTTTAGTTTCCTGTCTGTTCATTTTTGTTTATATCTTTTGAAATGTTTTTTATTGATAAAGTAAGAAACTTTCCAATCAGAAGGGGTATATAGCAATGTGAAGGTTTTCTCTTTCATTTATTGAATGAGTTGATGATGTATTTGACATTATTGAAAATTTTTCTGTATATATTTTCAGTCTTCAAACAATAAAAAAAATTATCTTCTCTACTGTACATTTTAAAATGACCTGCAGCCATAACAAAAATGAATTATTAAATATATTTTTTATTTAATTCGATGCTGATAAAGATGAAATGTAATGTAAAATATTTTTCATTGAATTAAATCTTAATCACCAGTTTTTAGCAATAGATAAATTAAAAAGCATTGTTAAGATAGATAAAATAGATAATAAAAAAGAAAATGTTGCTGTGGTTATTTTTTGGGTTCTTCAAAACAATTGTGGCATTTGGTAGAAAAGGAATAGGGATATACAGGTATTCAAATGCAGATTGGTACTCTTTCCTTTGAAGAATACTTTGTTTTTCTAGTTATATTGTACTCACACCCTTAAGTGTATTCTGAGATGACCACTGTAGAATAGTAAAGCAGTAGCCAGTTCTGACTGATACTCATGAATCAGTAATAAGCCACAATTCCAAGCACTTTAAACATACTATATTTGCTTTGCATGCATTCAATATGAACGTAATTCAGGAAGATGTATTGTGTATATCTTTATACATTATTTCTCAACTTTAATCTACAACTTCCCAAAACATCAAAAAGTTATTTTTTTCTCCAAAGCATTACTTTTCACCCAGCCATGATGAAATAACAGAATGGTTACAGTTTTACAACTTACAGAGAAGGTCAAGACAATTAAAAAGAACTTATTTTTTTAAAAAAAAGTAGACTGATGGACAATAATTTAAATTAAAAATGTGAGAAATTATGAAAACAGAAAAAGCCAGACATTTGCCAGGTGGATGTAAATCTTTACATCTTTATATTTATCTTATGAATCTTATAAAAGAATTCTTATTTTTCTCATTCCTTAAATGAATTGGAATAAATGTATGTGCATCTATGTATTCATATCTTTGATTTATACATCTGTGTATTTATATCTTGAATAAGATAAAGGAATTAAATCTTGCATTTCAAAACTTCATTTTTCAAAATTATGCATGTTGATAATGTAACACTTCCAATGAAGTAATAAAATTTGCAAAAATATCTTCAAAGCTTTTCAGATTTCAAGTTTATATGATTGAAATGCAAGTATTTTTATAATTTATATTAATCCAAAATTTGATTAAATATATTCATATTTTTAGTGCATTTGGGGTTTGGGTTAAGAACTGTGACTCCTTAGATTTGTCACTGGAAGAGCAGGGCAAATTAAATATCTTTATTCGTCATCTGTATGAAAAGATTGAAAAGGGTAACTTTTTTGTTGATATTATAGTATTTAAAAATTGTTTATGTGTTTTTAGTGATAAATTTTGTTTTCAATTCTGTATGTAATATTCTATATTTCAATTCTAATTCTATCATTTTTTGTCAAGTAACCTTGCTTAAAAATTTAGTTTTTGGTTAATCTAAATATTAACTGTTTTGTTAAGAGTTAATTTGAATTCTTTCAATAACTGGGGACTCTTTTAAATGTAAAACCTGGATTCTCTCATTTTTTTAGATTAATCAATTTGTTACGCAATTTTTGGAACTAATTGATGGAGAAATTACATATGTATACCTTTTGACATTGTTCTGAAACAGATTCTGAACATTTTAAAGAAGTGCTACTTCAAAATCTGAAGAAAAATAAAACATAGTGGAGAAAAAAAATTGGCATTAAAAATTTGACATGTGCTATTTAAATATTTTATTTTTAAAGACACATTTTTTTTAAAAAAAAATTAGTTAAAAATGTTAAAAGTTTAAACTCATTAAATAGAAAAAATTAAATATAATAATTTGCAAATTTAACTTCTACCATTTCTAAAAACATCAAAATGCTTAATATTTTTAATTCATACCACCTCTTTTTAAAACTGTCCAGAAAAATTTTAAAGGTAAATGAGTGCATACCATCCTGATACAGCACATACAGTGATTTATGCTTTAATATTTGTATTGTTAATGGGTTTTTTTTTATTATTATTGTTTATTTGTTTATTGAGACCCTGATAATTTGTTGACATTTTTATTTCCGAAATTTTGAACAGTTTGCTGTAGATATGTGGAATCTTGAAAATAAATGCAATTTTGTTTTGATTTATTTTTTGTTTTGCAACTTTTCCTCCACTTACTTTAAAGTCATTTTATTGTTTTCTTTTGATTTTCTGTAGTTTCATTTTTCTTTCTGTCTGCATAACAGTCGCATTTTAATATTTTACTGTTTGGACTAATAATTCCTCATTCAGGTAAGAAATACAAAAGAAATTCTATTTATTTTGTTTATTTTTAATGTATTAGTATTAATTACATGGTTACACATAGACACAGGAGAAACTTAAATTCTTAGAGAAATTATTCATTTTCTTTGTATTAACTTCTTATAATCTAATAATCATTTCTATTTGAAATAGTTGTAGAATAATAAGTTGAAAGATTTCTTTTTAAAAAAAAAGTTATGCATTTTATTTATAATTATTATCTAGCAGTAAAATTGTTTACCTAAGTCATTCAGAACTGTTACAGGGAATTTTGGTTTTAATCTTTGATAGTTACTTTCAAAATGTTCACTGAAAATAATGTAAGCAAGAAAATGATGTGTTATAAATCATATTCATGTTGATAATTAGGCATGTGTTATTTCCTTCCAAAAATAAACTATTTTTTTATCATTAAAATCAAAGAAAGTAGCTAGAATAAATCCCTTTTCTTTCTTTCTTTTTCTTTTCTTTTTTGTTTTTTTATTTTTATTTTTATTTCCATGGTTTAAAAATACATTTAATTTGATGTTCATATATATGATATAAAACATTTATAATTTTAAGTTGAACATTGCAACAATACCAACTGTGATCTTGTTTATATTGCTCAAATTATTTATTCGTCTAGCTTTTACTTTTCAATTTCAGCCTACGATTAATTTTTAATGTACAAGAATTATGCAGTTCTTTTTGCATAACATAATTTTAAGTGTCAAAGAATGAAACTTTGATCATTAGTATATTCAATTATTCATTGTACTTATAAAATAGTATAAGTTAGTGAGGCAGAGATACCTACAAGATTATACATTTTTGTCAATTCTTAGATGCATTATTCTCGTTTCAAACTTTGCTAACAAATGTTTATGCTATTGTAATATTTGTTGCTGGCAAGATAAAGTTTGTAGCTATTATTTCAATGTTTTTCTGTGCAACATTTGAAATAGATTTGTAATGGATCTCAATTTATATTGTTTGATATAAATCTAGTATATGGAACTTGATTATATAGATTTCTGTTCTACAAGCATCTTTCGTAAGATTCTAGAAAGTCCCATGAGGAACCTAAATATATGGATCTAGTCATATATGAATAAAATCTTAAATTCTGAATTATACAATTTCAAAAGAACAAAACTAAAAAATGATATGTAAAGTTCCAATTACTTCACAAATTACTACTCAAAATGTAAAATCTGTAGTGTTTCCTTATAAGTATATAAATTCTTAGGTTTTCTTTAATTTGGAATAAAATCGTTTTATTTCTTGAATATAAGATCTATTTCTATTTTTAGAAACTGGCTTATTTTTAAACAATGAGGGATCAGGGCTATACCCTCTGCAAAGTGCTTGTAAGTATATATTTCTATATATTTTTGCTCTGAAGATATTTATCTGTAAATTGATAAAATAGTTTCAATGCTGTTACAGAATTTAATTAATGGATACTATAAATTTAAGAGTTTTATATAATATATATATATATATATATATATATATATATGCCAGTGATCAAACAGACCCAAATCTGATAGTTTGTAAGATCATGATGTAAATTATATCAGTTTATATTAAATGAATTGAACATTACTGCCTCTGATTTTAAAAACTGGTATTCAAATAATTTAACATAAAGCTTTCCTAATCTAAATTTGTAGTTTTCACCTTAGACAGCTACCCAAGAACCATTGTTTAAAAGAATCTTTATCATGAGTACTCATTAGAGAATTCAGTATAGTTTGCACAGGTACAAACCATACTGAAATACTGATTTCCAATTAACGTGTTTGGTATATTTGCATAAATGATTTTGTGTTAACTTTTATTAGGTAACCATAGCTGTGTGCCAAATGCTGAAGCTACATTTCCTTATAATAATTTTACTCTTGTTATGGAAGCAATTAAAGAAATACAACCTGGAGAAGTAAGTGACCTTTGAATAGGTTTTATTTTTCTTTTCCTAATTGCGAGTTTTAGTTCAAGTTACCTGCTTGTTAATCATTCTATTAGAAGCTTAACAATTATTATTATACTTCAAACTTTTCAGCTCATCTTTAGTAAAATATCGAGTTTACATAGGTAATATTTAAAAATTTAAAAAGAAAATAAAGCATAGTAACATAAAATTTCGTTATATTGAGAGATGGTGACATTTTAATTATATTGTGGAAAGTTGATATCAAATCATTGTATGAACTATATGAAATCTGGGAATTATAAATTCTTAACATATTTTAATTATGTATTTATATAAAAGGAATAATCAAGATGACAAGTGAACACTTTAAGTTATTTCGTCAGCTGCATGCTGAAGTTAAATATTTAAACTTTAAAAGGGGAGATATGAATTTGTTTTAACCATTATTGAACAAGGTAATTAATCTGAATTTTCACAAATCTTTATTTGTTTAAAATAGTAATAACTTAGGCTAATTAAACACAAAAAATGTTTATGAAAAAACATAAGTGCATATAAAAACCTTAGGCTAAAACCAACAAAAGAGTCATATAGAATTTTAATGTGGTATTCAAGGAGTTTACAACCCTGGAAGATAATATTTCAAAATATTTTTAAAAAAGGCTCCAAAAGGCAAAGCTCAGACTAAGGCATAATGTCTTGATGAACAGAAAGATTTGCAGCAAAAATTCCAAATGGTGAAAAATTTTGCTTATTAATTTCAAAAATTAGAGTCAATTTTGAAAACCTATCATTTTTGTTGAGCTTCAAGTTGTCTAACACAAATATATGTATTAATCATTTGTAATTTTTTACAAGGCTATTCCTTTTATAAAATTTTGAAATTTCTCATTATAAAGTGAATAATTTCCACAAAATCCCTTTGTCATTACAAACTTCATGAGTCAATGAAATTCTCATTCACTGATGCGAACCATAATGCTGCTTCTAATAAATCAATGTTTACATTCCATGATTTTAGACTCATATGTACTTTCAATTTAGTATAATACTCGCTTTTGTTCAAAGTATATATATGTATTGATGATATTTGGATGCATTTCTGATGATTAATTCTAAAATGAGTAAATATTTACTGAATAACATATACTTATTTTACTTATGTTAGGTATTGTAAAATTTCTAATATAATAAATAATTTTTAAAATCTGCTTTAATGGTGAAAATTTTACATTTTCATAAATTGTTTACACAGATTAGTTTAAAAACTACTCATACCCTATAAACTCTTAGAATAAACAGTGATATAAGATAAGAAGGGCCAAATATTGCAATTAAATTAGTTTGCTGCAGGTTCAATTAAATTTGTTTGCAAAGTTTGTTACGTTTATACACCTTTGGTTTATAGTGGATTAAAGAACATTGAATATCTGAAGTTTCACATCTCAAAAGTTGGTTAAGAAATTTAATTAAGACATGAAGCATATTAGTCAACCAGAATATATGAGTGTCAAGTGTCGTCTTTTGAAATCTCATAAAATTAAATGCATTTTGAAAACTTCAAATGAAGCAACTCTGATGCTTAAATGAATGTTTGTGATATAAATGTTCAAAACCACTGTCCATCAGCATTATGTGACTGCTATTTAAATGAAAACAATTGTAGCGACTGAGATTCGGAAAGTTTTTTTAGCTAGTTTTCCAATTACTAGATATTTTGATATGATATTGGAACTTAAGATGAAAGTAAGCATAGGGAAACTTGAAATAAGATTAAAATATTACCTCAGTCTATTTTTATAACAATTTATGTTTGTAATTAATCTGGTAACCATAAAAAATAAAGTTATTTGATTATATTGTTATCGAATACTCTGATAAAAACTGTCAAAAATTGTATAGTGGAATTTTTTTTTATATACAGTGCCTCTTATAGTAAAGTGTTGAGTAATATGAAAAATGAAATACTAATGAAAAGTATTTTGATTGCCCTTGGGATTTGAATTCTTTTAAAAATATACAATCATAATAAAATAGTACATTGTGAAAAATATTTTTAATTAACAAGTCTGAATTAACATATATATGTTTTTTTTAAATGCTTAATGCTGTTATCCTTCACTTGATTAATATGTACCTAATGAGATGTGTGACCTTTCAAATAAAACACTTAGCATTAGAACGGTCAAGTATACTTCAGTTTTCATGCATTTTGTGTGAATTTTTTATTCTCAAATGCCTTGCTTTCAACAAATTATCTTTGTTTCATCTCCATTCCTGTAAGCTAAGATTTTTTTTTTTTTCTTTTCAATATTTTTGCCTGGTTTTATAGATTGTAAATGTTAATACATTTTCACACAGCTTAGAAATGCATCCATATATTCCTTAGCAATGCTTGAGGCATATTACCATGTTATGTATGGAAAAGAATGGGGGTAAATTTCATTTATCTGGGATGGCCAGCCTTTTTGCATACCCTGTGCCAATTTTTTAGCAGGACGAGTTTAGATACATTATATAATTCGAGCATTTTTATAAAGTCTTATTTTCATGGCTAGGGGTTGGTAAATAGAGAAGTATAGGATCTGCATCATTTGAGGGGAGAAAAAGGAATAGCTTAATTGTGTAGTAAATTGATTTATTCCAATTTAATAAAAAGCAGCAATCTACAATAACCAGATGAGATGGTGATCATTTCATGTTGGTGCTATCACTGTCACAGAGTCTCTTTTGATGAAGATAATTCTAGAACACAGTTTTTGGCACCAAGAGCAAGATCAGCTTGAAACTTCAATTTGCCTGTTCTCTCTGTTGGCCAGAAGTCCTGACGCTGAGGGATGTTTAATGCCTTTTTATTAGAAGTAATGTTTATTGACATAATTAACTTTTTAAAGTGGTTTAATTGTGTGTAAAACAATATCTATTACTTCATATAAACATTACTTACCATTAATAAAACTATGGAGCTTCCTTGAATTTCTCTAATCTTTTAATGTTTTGTGATAAATTTGTTTATGAAAGCAGATAATTTTTCAAGTTTGAGTCAGCTGTTAGTGACCTTGTTTTGCTTCTAATCTATTTAATTAAAGAAATTCTTGTTCACATCTT
The DNA here is from genome assembly GCA_019974015.1 of Nephila pilipes. Lineage (NCBI taxonomy): Eukaryota > Metazoa > Arthropoda > Arachnida > Araneae > Nephilidae > Nephila > Nephila pilipes. Next base: position 8,807 of record BMAW01113168.1, read on the forward strand.
TGTCTTTCCGAAGTGACTTGTATAATTTTTTGAAAATTTTCTTAGCTCTGTGTAATGAACGCCAGAAACTAATTATATCAGAAGTATTTTGATCTGGAAAAAGCACCCCTGGGGATTATATCAGGGGACCTTAGGGACTTGCCTTCTTTTGGCAAGTTCAGGCATCATGACCCCAAAGCACCCTAGTTTACTTTCCTGTGGGTTTTATTGTTTTTGGTAAATATGGCTGACACACTCTCAGGCTACCCTAGAGATCCTTCTCTATTTTCGACCCTCCTTGTCAACTAATTTTTTTTTTTTTTTTTTCAATTTTTTTCACATCTAGACCACATTTAAATCTTGTGTGGTGCGGCATAACCACATTTGGATCTTGCACCAATAACCTTCACATTCACTCACTGGAAAAAGCACATCACATTTTATTTTTAAATCCATCAGTTCCATTTGTATGTTACTAGTCAGCATTATATTTTGTTCACAAAGTGAGAAGGGGTTTATAAAGGCAAGAATGCTGCTTTTTTCTTTAACAAAATCATGATTATTTTCAAATGTCCCTTGTAGTATCTTGATTTTTTTTTCATTATATTTGATCAAATTGCTTATTATTCTCAGCACATTCACTCTGCTCTTTCAAAAACGCGAAAATTGACTCAAATCCTCATTTTCCAACTGAGAGATGTACAATTTTAATTTCATTTAAAAAATGATCTGAAGCTACTTACTAAGATAGTAAATAATTTATGATTCCCTTACAGTTTGAAATTAATCATTAAAAAGGCTAATAAATAATAAACAAATAGCCAGTTGTCAAATAAAAGGATTCTTTTATCAGGTAGTTCATTTTCCTGTTTTAAAAAAATTAAGAAACTTGTTTTTTTTTTTTTTTTTCCCAAATCTATTAGGAATCTGCCCTCTAGAAAGCCAGCATACTTTACGATGAAGGTTAAGATCACCATGTTCCTAATCTAGCAATTCGTATTTTCTGATTTCTCCTCTGTGTAATAGGCCATGGGCGTGGACTCAAGATATTTGTCGAGTTGTGGCTTCGAGTCTTGATGCCTCTAAACATCCACTGTGCATGTTAAATCTGACAGAGCCTAAAGTCCTCTTGTGTGCCTGGTGTAAAAGTTTTGAGAGGTGGGTGCCAGTTTGGGTGTTGGGATCTCTTCATTTGACCAAGATTCAAAATTACGAGGTCTGTCGCCAATAGCCCTGTTGCTTCTTGTGCAACTTTAATAACGTCAATTAATGAATCAATCTCAACTGTTTAATGTCCTTGCTCTAATTTTATTCACACATTTCAGAACTAGTAACATAAAAGGTTGCATATTTAAAGTTTTGACTATCTGTGCCTCATGGTGTGTAATGCAATGATACTTTATTATAGAATTATTTTCAAAAGTTTTTTGAGAAAAGTTATCCTGCCATTGTCTCTACCTAACATTAATGGCTCTCTATCTGTACACACTAATTTGCTACAATCTACTTTCAGATCAGGCTGTCATATTAAAATTATTATGAATTAACTATGGAACATCAGATAGATCCATTGATTCATCTAAAGTTAGAGAAAAGAAATTATTAGAATGGACAAGGTCTTCCAATTCTTGGGATATATCCTTAGAGAATTTCTTTATATGTTTCATAACTGCCTTCATACAGAAATTTTGTTTGTTTTTCTTTTAATACCTTTATTATCAAAATAGCATACAAATATTTTGAGCCAAGGCTGAACAACTTCATCTCTCTCTCTCTGTCAGAAAAGCTTTCTTTTTTTTGCTAAAGCAATTTCATGTAACGCATCTGTCATTGCTACTTACTTTAGCAAATATGTTTTCTAATTTAAACCTCTTCTTAGTCAAGTGTTCTTTTCATAAATCAAACCCAAGAGCAAACTTCATTTTTTCTTCTATACAAGTTGGATGCTAAGTCTTATTGTTTCTATTAAAATCATACCTTTTATATGAAAAGTACTTTCACCAGCAATGCAAAACAGTTTACCTGGGTGGATTTGCTATAAATTAACTCATTTTTCAAAGTTCATTAAATTCACCAAATATCACTTTTTGTGCTTGTTTTGGTCGTTTTATTTTGCACTGTAATGGGTAAAAGGAATTTAAAAAATATGGAAAAATACAAAACTAAAAAATTTTTGGAAAAAAAAATAAAACATGTATTTATCAGTAATTTGCATTGTATCGCACAAAATGGGGGGGAAAAAAACATACTTTCACTTCTATGTCATGAGTTCAGAGGAAATGAAGTTCGCAATTTACAAATATTTTTGTAATTATCTCCAATATGACATCCTACACATTTCAAATCAAGGATTTACATTCAATATTTTTTTTCTGTTATGTCATACATAAGAAATTTTTTATTTACTGTCTTTTATGAACTGTCAATTTGACTGTGTCGAATACAGATTTCTTTTGTATATAATAGGCAAATTGTATCCCTTTTTGCATTGCTCTAACAGGTATAGCGGGGATCACTTCTTGTGTATTTAATAAGCCAGTAATGGATGATAAGTTGGATTTTGATCGAAGCTTTTATAGAAATGAAGTTTGATTTTTGTTTCACTCTACTTTAAATTAAGTTGTAGTCTAATTTATGATCTAAGACCAACATAGACCCTTCAAAACCTCTGCTTCAAATTTTGACATCATGATGGCTCCCTTGGAACTGATTGATGCTCCACTTCTGATCACCCAGTGCACCATTGTTTGGTCACCTCTTCCGTATATTAATATATAATTATCAAATTTAAAGAATTACTTCCATTAGTGCATAATCCTACCTGCTTTTTTATTATATTTCTTTTTTTTTTTTTTTTTTATGGATGTATAATTTTCTCTGCTCAACTTATTAATATTTGATTTTCTAAATTGTTTGCCTAAAAGCCATTCAATCTTTAAATTGTCGCTCATGTTATGAATCATGTTATATTGCTAAACTATTATAAATTCAAATTAAGTTAAATTTGTTAATGGTTCTGTATGTGTGTAGGAAATCATTGTTTGTTACCTTGATGAATGCAATAGAAATCGGAGCAGGCATAGTCGAATAAAACTTTTGAGGTAAGTAACTTCAATAGTCTAAATTGTCCATTAAGTGAAGTCATTTTCTATTTATATGTAAATTATAATAATATGATTCTTGTTAATGAGTTACATGTTTTATATCTTAGTTATTTGGGTTTCATGTGTATTATTATAAAAATAATTCACATCCATTCTTGCATTTTTAGGGTGTCATATGAAAAAATTGTCTTGAAATATGTAATTTCATGAATATCATGAAAAAAATTGAACGAAATGTAAATATACTGCTTCAAAACAAAGGTGTAAATCTAGAACGTCGAGTATACATGTGTGTGGGCAACACTAATTGAAATACAGGATTTATAAGCACTTATGCCAAAATCTGCATTTCCTTCGCTAGCACATTTCGCTGAATTGTTTCTTGATTTTTTTTTGTAGCAATCACTTAAATTAAAATTCAAACAGCAAAAATGAGTATTCACCAACATGTAGATGATGGAATGAGGTGACGAATTGTGGGTAGGCTAGAAGCAGGTCAGTCTTAAATCCTGATTTACATAAAATTTGACTTCACTCCCAATGTTGTGTCCGAATATGGAAGCTATTTCAGGATACCAGTTGAGAGAAAGCCTGGGCAAAGTCATCAAAGAGCCACAATGACCATTTGTCCATTGTAGTGAGGCATTACAGGGACACAACAGCCTCTCAGGTCTCTTATGAGTTGTATGCATCCACAGGAACCTTGTTTCAAAAGTGACTGTTTCAAGAAGACTTCATGAGAGAAAGCTGTTTGCAAAAAGACCTATTGTTTGTGTCTCATTCAGTTATGTGAACAGGAGAGTCCGCTTAAAATGATGCATAGATCATACAGATTGTAGCATGTATCATTGACTGATCGTTCTCTTTACTGATGAGTCCCAGTTCAGCCTAACCAGTGATTTTAGCTGTACTTTCATATGGAGAGAACGAGAGACCTGCTAGCTACCCTCCAATATAACAGAAATTGACCATTACGGCAGTGGAGGCTTGATGGTATGGATAGGCATCATGTTGAATGGCTGCCCCCACCTCTATTTCTTTGAAAGAGTCGCTGTGATTGCTGAGAGGTATAGGGATGAGCCCTGTGTTTGCCTTTTCAGAGATGCAATTTCCTGATTTCTTTTAAATGGATGACAACACTAGGCCACATAGAGCTCATCTGGTCAACGAATTTCTGGAAAGTGAGGATTTTCACTGAATGGATAGGCAAGCCAGATCTTAATCGTATAAAGTAAGGCTGGAATGCTCTGGGTATGGCAATTGCAATTTGAAACCCCCTGCGAGCACCATCCAACTCTTTAAAACAGTGTTGCTGAACAAGTTGGTCCATCACATCAGGAACTCATAAACTCCCTTATTTCCAGCATAAAATCACATTCTGAGGACTGTTTATCTGTAAGAGGGGACCATTCCCCCATTAATCCTTTTTTTGTTGTTGTTCTATTCTGCCGCTGCTGTTTTATAACTTGCGACTCCAATTAGTATTATGCATGAAAATGCGTGTGTATTATAACTGTTGAATGGGGGGGGGGGGTTATTATAGTAACCCTATGTACAACCAAATTTCATTAAAATCTGTTTAGTAGTTCTAGAGATAATTGACCAAATCGGATAATTCTCTTAATTTTGAATACCAGTGTATATTAATAAAAGGAAGAATTTAAGTTTAAGTTGATGGCATGACACGTAGATGGAATGCCTCAGCACTAAAATTTGTTTCACTGAAACAATGGGTCTTGATGTTGTGCCGTCTTGAAGAGATTTTTTTCAAAATTCTTTTTTCATTTTTTAAAATTTAATATTAAAGTCTACTAAGCAAGAATTTGTCTCCACTGGGCATTATTCTTATATATATTATACCACATGATACCTTAGTATTTTATTTTGTCTCCGAAATTTTTTATTTCATTGGGTTTATTAGAGATGGTTATATGTATTCATTGTTTTTTGTAGTAAAATAATGATTCTTTTCTGAATGAGTTAACTCAATTTATTCTTTTAAGTAGTAAGTTTTAATTTTTAGCTACTTGATTTGTGTGTCCTGTTTACCTTTCATCAAATCGTGCCTGTTTTTCAACATGAAACTAGAAATGACAGAATTATTGCAAGAACAAACATGCGAATTTGTTGAAGTGGTAATTTCTCTTGGATTGCACTTCATCCATGAAAAATAGAAAGAATTTTTAATTCTAAGATAGGACTTTTACAAGCTGTTTTTCTAAGCTTGCCAGCATTTTTCCAAGATCGTGCATGACTTCAAAAGAGTTACCCTTACACCTCATAATGTGACAGTTAATATAAACAAATAAGCCATTTTTATTGCAAATTCTGAGAAATCTTCAGATCTATTGATAATATTTATAATTTAAAGTTAGTGGTGAATTGTCTAATTGAGTTATTTTAACTCTTCGAAACTGACCTTAATCTATTTTAATACTCATTTCGACCCTCAAACATTAATTGGCTTGGCTTTAATGTTATTGTGTTCACATTTGATAAGTTTCAAAGGCTTGGATAACAGTAGCTACTATGTAGGTGCCTTCGAGCTGTAGGGAAATTCTTGTGTGGATAAATTGATGTGCTGGGTAAAGTCAAGTTTATGAAAGTTCATAAAAATGGGTTGACAGTTATTGTCAAGAAACAAAAATTAGTTTATCAATTTAAATCAGAATTAGTATGTAATTACACATTATTTTATCAAAATTTGCCATACCTTTTCTGTCGCTCTGGGGAGCTGGTGCATTTAAATTTCCTTATAGCTGCAACAAAACTTTTTAATTAATTAGCCACTCTGAATAAAGAACTGTACTCCCTTGTATAAAGTAATGTATTGACATCAATTTATATACAACAACACAGTTACACATCACAGGTTACATAGGAGAGGAAACATGCTTTGGTGTCATTGGAGTTCTAAGCAATTTATACAATTAACATAGGTTTCTTTTTGCTGTCAGAGTGAACTTTCATGCCCTTTTAATGATTTATTCCGAGTCTTGCTATTGTGGATTTCTTCAGGGATTGACTGAAAATTCTTAGCCTTTGCATTTTCTTCAGCCAGTCATGGTAATAGTCTGTTTTATTTTTCCTTGGCTAACAAGTCTGCACCTTAATTCCTGTATAATTCTGTATTCCCACATAAACAGGAAATCCCAACCAAATTAAAAAATATTTTGTTTTACTTAAAAAAATTCTTTGTGTCCAAGCTATCATACAGTAAGTTTTTAACTCAATTTAAATTTGATTCTTGAGTTAATATTTAATTTATTTTTAGATTAAGGACTACGTTAGCATGAATAATAAGAGAAATAAACTAATACAGTTTTT
>BMAW01113172.1:0-11030 GCA_019974015.1 Nephila pilipes
TTAGTATACTACTTAATGATGAACTACTTGAAAAAAACCCTTTAACATACGTGGATCGACTTCTCTACGCACAAACAATTTTAAAATCGAATACATACAAAAAAAATATTACACCACTTTTTTTAAAAATAAATTTATTGTATATAAAATAGTATTTGCCAAAATTATTGCTCTACACAGATACCTTCGAAGAATACCGGAAATTAGCTAAAACACTTGAAAATACTAACTATCAATATTACGTCATTCAACCGAAGGACACAAGACCTATTAAAATATTTTTAAAGGACTTCCAAGAGATACCCCTATAACAGATATTGAAGAGGAACTTTCAGAAATGGGATTCACCTACTCAAAAGTAAACCAACTGATCCACCGCCGCACCAAACTTCCACTTCCGGTTTTTATGGTCACTCTGCCTAGGACGAAAAGAATAAAAAAATCTACGAAATAAACAACATCTGCTACATGTCAATAACCGTTGATCAATACAAATCGAACCAAGTCACCCAATGTTTTAACTGCAATAATTTCCACCACTCATCTCAAAACTGCCATATGACTCCACGATGCATAAAGTGTTCCGGACCCCATCCCACCTGAGAATGCGAGATCCAAGGAAAAATCGAAGAAATCACCTGCATTAACTGCAACATCATCGGCCACGCAGCCTCCTATGGAGGTTGTAAAGCATTTCCTAAACCACCGAAAAGATCAGAAAGTAAATCTTCCAGCAATAAAGTAAAAGAAAATTTCACCTACGCAAATGCCCTCACTTCAAACCAACAGATGGCGCCACACCCTGAAGAAACTACTACTAAAATACCTGCACAAACCAAACCCAGAAGAAAACGCTCTGAAAATAATCCAATCAATGCTCTTCTCACCTCCATTGAACAACTTAAAGAACTTGCTAAGATTATCTCCCTCATCCCTGGAGTGCTCACACTACTTCCAAAAATTAAATCTGCTAAATCCAACGAAAACAAAAAATTCGCCATTCTTGAAGCCATTATGAACAATAGTTTTGATGATTAATAGCACAAACCTTAACTTTAACCCCCTGGGTCTTAGGATTTGCTCATGGAACGCCAACGGCGTGAAATCCAAAATAATAGAGCTTCGTGAATTCATTACCTAATATTCCCCCGATTTAATATTAATCCAAGAAACCCATCTTAAACCCAACCATAGCATTTTTATTCCAAATTACAATAATTACAGAAACGACAGAATCACAGAAGAAGCTGCTTCCGGTGGAACTATGATCTTAATTAAAAGAAACCTTAAACATCACTACCTACCTACCACACCGCACCAATGGATTGAATCTACCTCCATTGTTCTCACCCCACCCAACCAAGATCCCATCACCATCTCGTCAATATATGTCCCCCCCGCACTGATCCCCATCTTTTTACCATAGATATCGAAAATATTTTACAAACTAATAATAACTGTATTATTTTTGGAGATTTCAATGCTCATCACAATAACTGGAATTGCAATAGAAATAATACCAGAGGGAATCAGCTAAACCACTTTGCCAATCAAATTGATCTCAAAATTCTTTACCCCCCCATCCCCACTCGTTATGGTCACAACTCACACTCCACAATAGATATTGCCCTTATTAGAGAATTTCATCACCCTTACAAAATTACCTCCATCCCAGATCTCAGCTCGGATCATAACCCTGTCCTTCTTGAATCACTCATTAAAATACCTAGATCTTTTAATTGTTTCAAACAATTATCATCATTCATTCTAGGTAAGAAAGCACAAATTTTCTTTTCATCTAAAACTTCTAACTCACAGTTATAGCTTCCGTTGACATTTGAAAGATTAATTTTGTATCTTTGATGCTTATCGGCGCGTTCAATTCCACCGAATAAACCATGATTTACAGTTTCCTCTCCTAACCCCTTTAAGTTCATCTTCCCTGCGATAAATTTTGTAATATAAGATCTCTGGCTACCCATATCTATAATAACCCTAATCAAATGCTTCACATTATTTTCTTTAATATAAACTATTAAAGTCTGAAGATAAACTTCCCAAGAACATATATTATTCGTAAGCGTAGTGTTTTCAATAACTTCCTTTAATTCGGGATTCTCTTTTTTAAAATGTTTATTTTCTTCGTAACACATAATATCAGCATGTCTTTTCCCGCAAATCGTACATTTTACTTTTGTTTTGCAAAAAGAACTTATGTGTCTCGGTTTGATGCAGCGAAAACAAAAACCTTTTTTAAGCAACATCGATTTGCGCTGTTCGAGCGGTAAACTTTTCCCCAATTCGCAACTAATACTAGTGTGAGATGAGTCTTCTCAGAACAGACACTTAGATTTCGCGGCGGAATTATGTATAAACAACTGACTGACATCTGCTACTTCGGTCCCTCTTTCCCTCTCGAAAATGGATTTGGCTGCCAACTCACGATATTAACACTTCGAGGGATATGAGAGTGCGTATTTTGAATCCCTTTTTTTTTAAATATAACTCCGTCTTTTCTTTCGCGATTAGCTGCTTGTTTAAAAATTCAATTAAATCATTTACGAAATATTCTTCTCCGAATTCTTTATGAAATTCAAATACTATATCATTTGGCAGTGCTTTTAGAATTACTGGAGATAATAAAGTACTAAACGTATCTGATGCGATGCCTAATGATTCTAAGCTTCTAAAATGAATCTGAATTTTATCAAATAGTTGGCGAAAACCTTTTACGTCAGTTGAACGCTTAAGTGGGGAGATTTCTAATAACTGACTCATATGGGTGTTTATTAAAGTTTCTTTTCTGCCGAATCTCAGTTCTAACAAATTAATAGCTTTAACATAATTTTTGTTAAGAACTTTGAGTAAAATTGGGCGAGTAGAAGTGTTATTATCTTGAAAAAAGTACCGGAGACACAAGTGATTTCTGGTGGCTATTAGAATCTTTAACAAATGCAAAAGCGCTTAGCTTTATACTAATAATAAAACTAGATAAAAAAAATAAAGTAGTAAATTTTAAAAAAAGGATTGAGAATTAGATTAAAATAGTTAAATTTGTATATTTTCTAAGATTTTTTTTTTTTTTTTTTTTTTTTTAAAAATATATTTTTTAAATTTTTTTTTTTTAAATTTTTTTAAAAAATATTTTTTAGATTTTTTTATAAAAAAAAAAAAAAAAAAATGATTGCAATGAAGTCATGAAAAAAGTAAGAAACTCTCGAGTTTTAATATATTGATGTAAAATTTAAAATTTATGTATTGAATTATTTAAATACATTTGTGTTTGTATAACCTGAATTTTTCAACCTTCAAGTTAATATTGTTTGCATTAATTTGATGCCTAACATTTAATCACACAAATGTGTATTGCAACATTTTGTTATAACATCACTCAAATGTTATTTTTCGTCCTGCTCCTCAACACGTCACTTTAGACAGAGTATAAGCTGTTGATTAACCGTTGGAACTCTAACCACGTAGCATACGTCCCTTTTGTTTTGTTTAGAAATGTTCAAGATGATCCCCTCTTCTCCACATTATTGTTAACAAAATGGACAAACACTATTAAGGCAGAAAAGAAATATAGTTGGAATACAATAAATATAATTAGAATGGGGAAATTAAAAAATTTCAAATTTATATTGTTGTATGCACATTCGAAACGAATACAGTTAGCTTAGTTTTAAAACGTTAAATTAATGTATAAAGACAAAATGAAATTAATACTTGTATTATATAGTTATGTAAGATGCAAAATAATATTGACTGCTTTCTTATAAAACCTTGAAAGGAATTTTTTTTTAATTTATATAGTTATGCAAAAATTCTTAAACAATTAGTGGTAATTATAATTTAAAAATACGAAATATAATTACTAAGAATGATCTTAAGATTAAGTGATTATTACAGAAATTAAGCATTATACACCTTTCCTCAAGAGAAAGGGGACGAAAGAAAGAAAGAAGACCTATTTCCTGAACGCCACTGCAGTGTTTTATTTAGATTAATGATAGTCAATAGAGGGAATTTTCTTTTTAGACATTGTAGCAATTTGGTAGCCAAATGTCATTGCCTTAAGCATGTGTTTAAATTATGAACGCTTAAGACGATTACTTACTAATATCACTATATTACAGTAATTACAAATCGAGATGGAATCTATGTTAGGAATCAGAATTTAGCATGCTAAACCATGGAGACTAATTTTATTTTAAAATCTTGTTTTTCACACTTAATAGAAAAAAAAAAGCTCTACATATAACTTTGATCGAATTCTGAGTGGAGCGAAACAAGTGTCCAATCGAAAGTACGCAAATAAGAAAAGAAACGAAAACATTACTCAGTAGAGAGACACCTTCATTCAAGCAGAATCTGCGCTGAGGGCTACCTAATCGATATGAAGCAAGATTGACCGGACATTTAAGTATTGGAAAGATGTTATTATTTTCCTAGAAAATGGAATTTATCTCAAATATAAGGAAGAATTAAAAATTATGTAAATTAAATGAAAAAGATTTTAAAATATAATGAAGGCTCAAAATTGTTAAAAGATTAAAAGAAGTCGGAGGAATGCTGTAAGTGCAAATCAAATTATATTTTAATTTTGCATTTAAATATTCTTTCAATCCAATAAATAAAAGGGAAGGATATTTATAAGGTAGCCGTTCATGGCCCACATGCTAATTCCTTTTTTGGAACTAACTTAAAATTTGAATAAAAAAAAAAAAAAAAAAAAAAAAAAAGCACTGTATTTTACCACTCAAAATAGAATGATTGGTTGTAGAAAACTGCACTGTCAAAGTGTTTCATATACCTCATTTTGTTGTTCATGACGTCTTCTTTACCTATGAACGAATGGGTGTATGACCATCTTCAGTTCTTGGTAGAGCACTGGGGAGCCAAACATACAAATGGCAATTTAATGGGTTATTGTTGAAAAAAACGAACCATCGGAATGGATCCAAATTTTTCGTTTCTTGAGGACTTCTACTTGTTCTAAGTCCCAAATTTCCATCTGCTTCTAGTGCGAGATCACTTATGATTTGATAGCGTTCTAGTTATGGCGATACTTTGCTTTAGTATATCCCGAGCAGACTCCTAAATAGGCATTTGCTTAAGATTTCGGGTTCTAGGAGGCAAATCACTTAAAGATAAGTCGTCTAACCATATATTCATTAGCATTGCTGGAAACAGGCGTTAAAACTTCTACAATCCTTACGATCATTATGGCGACGTATAAATAAATCTGATTATCATAAAAACTACAATTATATTCTCTCTTGCGGTAAATCCTAATATATGATAAATAAATCATGAAGGACCTGGCGACGTCTAAAGTCCGAAAATCAATCAAAAAGTGAACATAATGTGTTATAGAAGTTAAATAATTTTACATTTTTTCTTACAGAAGATGACAAATAAATCGTTTTTCCGTCAATGTTGTGCAAGACTTTAGCTTTCCAAATAATATAAAACTTCATCATTTTAAAGCTTATCAGATATGAATCTTTGTCAGAATCAGAATCGTATGCATATAATTTTAAAAAAATTTAACACTAGCTATATTCTAGGCTCAGTTTGTGCTCCTTGAAACCAAATCTGGAGTAAGAGTTTTAATAGGAGCACTCCCTCACTTATAACAAACTCAAGAAGCAGTATGGGGAACTAAACCCATGCAGAATTTATCGAACTCACTGACAAAAAAAAAACATTAGGAGGAACATGATATTCATGAAAATTCAATATTTCATCACCTCAAACTACTGTTATCATAAATCACCACCTAATTTCCTAGCCGTCTCATCTATGTTCCCCGTCTAAGACCGCAAGATTCATCACACCTATTCCCATTGTTGATGTCTCCCTAGATCACACTCCACTTTGTATAAAACTCATATTTTTTGCTTTTTCCTATGTGCTGACATCTGGGGTGAGTTTCCAGCTATTTCAAGAGCTTAGGAACAATTCTGACTTGTTTGAAATATTGATGAAAATTTTGTAATTACGCTATGAAATAAAAATGTCTAACTCTTATATATTATTTTTCTATCATCTACGTAGCAATTTCTAGCATCTGTACAAAAGTCACTTAAAAAACACAAAAAAAAAAAAAAATCTATAACCTTGCCTAATGTATGTTGTTTAACTATAATTATTACATAAATGTCTCATAAAATACATTTGCCTCTCTGTTAAAGAATAACAGATATTGGTCAATTATGTCTGTGTTATATTTTATTTTTCCATATTTCTATCTCTTTATTATAACCCGTTATTCACGTTCTTTTCTATAGGATGTGTTCTATGGGTTATTCAAATTTGTTAAACCTGGATTGAGTTTATCTCATCATTCACATGAGTTAATTTGAGGTCATTGGCCCTAAGACAGACAGTTGCTTGTGTAATATTTTAACTAAAACAATAAAAATTCATAAAGTATTGGCCTTATTACCAAATAGTATGCAAAAAAAAAAATTAGAACAGAAAAAAAAAAAAAAAAAAAGTAAACAATTTTTTTTAAAAAAAAGGATTCAGATTTAGATTAATAAACTCTGATGAAAAATGCAATTCAACAAAATCAATTTTTTATATATTGGTGTTTTAAAAGATGATGCATCTGTTGTAAAATTTTGAAATAATTATACAATTGAGTATCAAGTCATTTTTTCTCGCTTTTGTGAGTTTTTTCACAGTTTAATTCTACTGCATTTTCTTTTCCTAATAAGGCAAACTATATGAAGTAAATGTCATACACACTATGTTCTTTTGGGATGTCTTAACCTTATAAAAGTTATCTTTGAATAATAGTGTCTTCAGCAGAACAAATTAGGTAAAAAATAATAAATATCATGTCTAAATTCAGACGCGAATGAAATATATTCTACGAATAATAAACTAAAACAACAATATTTTAAATCACAACGATTTAATAAAATGAAATATTTTTACTGACTTGGCCATGATTTTCTTTTATTGCAAAGTATTTTTACACCTGAAATAATTGTTTTAATCTGCAACCGAAAGTGATCTTCGGCATCCAATCAGTTTCTGTATTTTTTTTTTTTGCTGCAGCGTACAAAGAGAATGATTTTTTTGCATACATACATCGTAACATACTACAATTGACGCATCAATGCTCTTTTGGAAGTTTAATAATGTTCTTTTTTAATAATATCCACACAAAAAAATGTCTAATATCAAATTGACTAAAATTTAGTTTCAATTGATTGTCAGTCGATATACCAATTAGTTCTTTTATTTTCTTTATTATTACTTAGAGAGTTCTGAAGCTTGATCTTTGTACTGTAATTTTTTTTTTTTTTTTTGAAAACGGAAATAATCAAAAAACTTGTTTTGCAGATTTATAATTGTTGGAACAAACTTATTTTTACATTTTTATTCATACTTCTAAAGTAATATGCAAATCCCTAACAAAGTTCCAGGGAACCCTAGAATTCCGAGGAACTGGATTCAAGTCCTATGGCCTGAAGGTAACCTTTCGTCACAAGGTTACGATCCCTGCGCCTCTGGTGTAGAAGAAATTTCCAATTAAAATTTTCTAATGGCAAATCTATATACATAGCAATACCTAACGTACAAGGCAATTAACGAAAATAAAGCATCAGATACTTATCTTGGTTGCAGGAGTTTATTTATTTATTTTGGGGAGTGAGGAAGGTATATCTATTTATTTCATTTTTAAAAACAATTTTTTCTCTCCACCGGACGAAGTTTTTTCCATCGGAACCATTCCATATAGTACAATAGTTGCAATTTATCTCAACATAATAGTTTAACAAAGAAATTTCACTTACACTGCTCAGAATTTCTCATTAAAAAAAAAAAAAAGACCTTAAAAGTCTATAAATGGCGTAAAATATATATATATATATATATTTTCTATTTTAACTTCTAAACAGAGTGTAACTTTTCATTTTCTAAAATAAGAAAATAATCTGTTTTATGGATACATATCATTCCAACTATTATCAGACTCGTTCATATTATATTTAAAGCAGAAGTATAATTTCAAAATCACAGTTATTATTATTTTCACCTGAATTTTGTATAAACTTGTTGCCAGCTTTGATTCACTGCATTCCATTGAAAGAAACCTTTTTGAAACAAATTTCACAAGTTATTACAGCATAGTATTAATAAAATATCACTAGGACAAGAAATTTCAACATTACTCCTACATTGTAAAGTTATATAATTTTTAAAACGATTGCTGCGCCTCTCTCTCCTGTCTATTGTCCTGTTTCATGCTACAGAAACCAATAAATTCATTACAAAATTTACATTCACGAGGGCTGGTTTAGAGAATGTACCTCCCAGACTTTTGTGTTGTTGAATAACACAGTATCTAAAAGTCCATGGTTTCAGAATATGAGTTGTAATTATGGAATTTTTAATGATTTCAGCGCCATCTAAAAATGCATCCCATTCTCAAATCCCGGAAAATTGCTAGGGAATAAAATAGATTGCATATTATTCTCTTAAATTCTTTAGGATGCAAGAATTTCAGTTTATTATTTGCATTTCTTCCTAGCAGAAAAACTAAATAAAGACTAACAGTACAAATAAAGTTAAAATATATAATGACAGATATGTATAGAATTGTATTTTATAAGTGTAGTGTCTGATTGGGAGATCTTTGCTGTTTAGCTTTTTTCCTCTATTGATACTTATACCTGCTACCACCTGGTGGCGTTTTAGACGCCCTTTCGAGAATTTTGCGACTGTTCGATCATGTTTAAATTATTGATTCAGCCTTTGATTATGCAATGGAATGATATGTTTAACTTTTGTACAGCATTTTTCTAGAATCAAAATACGGTGGTTCATTTCTGGTATACAAATGAAACGTCCTTTCACAATAAAAATATCAATAACCGTTTTAATGTTTTGTTTGAAATAAAACTTTTTATTGATGTTAATATAATAAATTGCCCTTACACTAAGAGAATAAGGTGCTGGTAAATTACTGTGTTGTGTTATACTTTATTCTCACTATTTTTATCAATTTGATATACCTAGTTTCGCATTTTTATGGGCTTAAGAGAATCAGAAAAACAATTTCATCCTTATTAAGCTATACTTACTAAAACCAACGTCATGACATCTAAATTCTTCATCGATTAGATATATATTTTTTTTCAGGAAGGATATATAAATACTAATTACTTATAAAGAAAAAGTGAAATTATGTAAAATAATCAGATATTCACTCCAGTCGTTAAATAACCAAAAATAATAATACTTATAGTAATATTTAATATAATTCTGAGCAAAACTAAATCTCTATCCCACAAACAGTATTTTTTGTTTCCAATTCTCACGTTTATATTGTCAAAGGGTTTAATTCATTATTTTTCGCTTGTTATGAAATCAATGTCACAAAATCTGAGCTATTTCGGTATCATTGCTTATGTAACGTTTTACGCAAAATGTAGTCAACAAACTGAAAAAAAGCATCACGAATGAATACAGTTATCGTCAATATTTGCATCTCCTGTATTCCATGCGGAATTAGGGGCAATGTTATAAAAAGCAGAGAGTGAAAGCCATTGATGTTTTTGGGAATGTACGATCTAACTGTCATTAGTTTTTGACCCTGGTTTGTGATAAATCATTGTCATTGTGAAGAGAACATTGTTTTTTTTTTGTTTCTGAATTGACTGTGGAATACCTAAACATAGTTATGTCACTGCTGTCGATTTTACTTTTGAAGGCTTCCTCATGTGTGTGTGAGTCAGCCTGTATGAACAGTGAGTGTAAGAATTGGGAAGGTATCTGCTGCTGTCAGGAGGGTTTCATGTATGCATTCGATGTCTCGGTTTTCTCTGTTAACCAATATGGAAATATTGCCAAAATTCTTCTGTTATATTAAAAAACTTCTTACAACACAAATCTTGAAATAAGAACACCACTATTTTCATTGTATAATTGAATGTAAATAAGTGAAAATTCCTGCAACTTTGTTGGGTTAAATTTTCTTCTGTTTTTTCAATAGAATAATATAATCGTTTTTCTCAGAGATGAGAGAAGCGATTGATTTCTATAAAAGTAGTTTCCTTCCTGATCTGCTTAGATTCCCGAGCAGGGTGCATAAGTCAAGTAGTTCGGTGTATAAAAAGGAATTAGCTGTCTCCACCCACGCATTGGGATAGGCATTCTCTAGGACAGGGATGAAATATCATACTTTTTTTTTGGCTCAAAGAGTTAATAATATTTTTTGTCAGTTTTTGAATGTACAAAAACGTTGAGAGAGATACAGTAAATAAAATTTGATAAGTCAAGGGCAATAAATCTAAGGCCCTTTCAACTTAGAAATTTCATGGTATACCCCCCGCCCCCATTACCCCAACTGACCTTTGTACATCGAGGAACAAGGTATTTTATACCTAATGTATCGTTTTAGTGGAAAATCCAGCCAACACAACATGCCAAAAATCTTGGGATGGGCATTTTCTATGACAGGGACGAAAATTAAAAATTTTTTTCAACCATCCTTCTATCTTGTACAAAAAATCTATACCATTGTGGCTAAAAAAAATCTTTCTATTGTGGTATTAATTCAAGGGAAAAACAACGTTCATTCAACGAGAATAACTAAATTTTCATATGAAATGTGCTTTTTTTTTTAAATGGTTAATATTTCTCCAATCTCTTATCAATTTATAACACGTTGATTTACCCATTGTTCTAATTTATCAGAATTTAAATATATTTAGTCTTCTAATTTCTTCAAATAGGCAATTGTCATCGATTTCAATATCAGGCAATTGTTTCGATAAAAACTCGACACAATTTTCCATATCTGCCCAACTTACTAGCGATGAGGTGGGAAAAAAAAAAAAAAATCGAAAACTGTTATTTCATGAGATATTTGTTTTCAGACTATTCTTCGACATATCGGAATGGTGTTTGGTAAAATCTCAACACATCTTGGGCGGTGATCATGCGTTATGCCAAGATTCTATTCCTCGAAGGTTTTCAATTTTCTTTTTCTTATTAAAGGAATAAAT
>BMAW01113175.1:0-14657 GCA_019974015.1 Nephila pilipes
AAAAAAAAAAAAAAAAAAAAAAAAAAAAAAAACCTTTTATAAAATCGTGTATAAACAACAAAAAAAGAAAAAATATTTGCAACAAAAAAAAATTACAGAAATATTTGTTATAGATTTTTAAAACTGTACATTGTAGTCTTTCGAATTTATAAAAGCAAGAAACTAATTCCGACATTTTTTATTATGACAATTGATGTATAAAAGTTGAGTCTTCGAAACAAAAACTATTAATTCCGATATTTTTTCTTTCAAATTTGTAGGAGACGAATATTACGAATTCTTTAGCATAAGAAAAATTCCCCGATTTATATAAAAACCTTAGAAGCAAGAATAAAATTTTTGCTCTTGTTATATATTATACTTTAAAAGTTCTACAGTGTTGGATTTCCTGATTTTTTGAAACTTAAAAGAATTTTTTTTAAAAAAAAAATATAATAAGTTTCTTTTATAATAATAATTACGATAAAATTTGCAAAATACTCTAAAATATATTTGAAAAATAAATGTAATCAGAATCTAACAGATAATTACATTAAAATAAAAAAAATGTGTTCGTTTTCTTTTTTTTTCTCGCCTATTTATTCATGAGTCACACTTTTTATGTACGATAGTACAAAGAAAGGAATGTTCGG
This sequence comes from Nephila pilipes, assembly GCA_019974015.1. NCBI lineage: Eukaryota > Metazoa > Arthropoda > Arachnida > Araneae > Nephilidae > Nephila > Nephila pilipes. The sequence continues at coordinate 633 of BMAW01113175.1, forward strand.
GTGCGTTCTAAGGCATCCGAACGTTTGAAACTCTGAATAGAGAATCAAATGGCTCTTGTAAATGAGCATGAAAAACAAGTTGTAAAAGCTTTCATATCGACAAAGAATGCTTCTCCCTCTTGATTATTGTTGATTCTTTCAGGTTTTGGTCATTATTGATTATCATATGCCTTTTTGGTGTAATAAAACCTAGAAATGCACATCTGCCTTCTTGTAAATCTTCAAGGTTGCTTTCATGTAGCCGGAAAACTATTCTTCCGTGGTTCTTCCTCTTATTGCCGTAATAAAGCTTTAGAAAGTGATTGCCTTTTCTGTTACATTGTCGGACATAGGATAAATAGAAACTATGCCGACCAACTTAAAAGAAGGCCTTCTACTTTGCGAACGTTATCGGGAAACTGAAAATAACCGTTCAGAGAACTGATATTGTGTTAGATTTTGAGAGATAATGTAAAAAGGACCCAGTCACTTAGGGGACTGTCCAGACGAAGTGGGGAAAACGATATTTGAAGCTAAAGTTTTCCTTCGTTTTGAAGAAAGTAAAGAAAAATTGTTGTCAGTTTTTTCTAAACCGATTGAGGAGTCTTTGCGTTGAGAAGGAAAGGTTTTTGTAATTATTTTGAATGTTGATCGAAAGAGTTGGCTTCGTAGGAATGTATTGGCTTTGGCTCTATCTTATGCACAAAATCACACACAAAAATCAGTTTATTATCGCACAAAAATCAGAGCAGTAATCTTAGAATTAAAACAATATTATGCAATTCTTTTGAAATTTTAAATAAAAAGTAAGGATTATCCAAAGGTTAAGAATATAACTTTTTGTACTAAAAGTGAAAAAAAGGTAAGAAGCTCCAGTATGTTGTCATTACTTGCAAAAGAAACAATTAAGTACAAATAAGAATCATATATTCCTTTTATATAAGCAAAATTACCGAGATACGTGAAGCTCCTCGGCAACTTAAAAATGTTTGCAGTCATAATATTTTGTCTTCGATATCAGCTTATTGTTTGCGTTTCACTAGAAGTATTCTAAAAATTCAAAGCATTTCCTCTTTTTTACTAATGAAAACATTTATTACTATTGGAAAAAATATATTTTTAAATTTCTTATGTGCATTTAAAGAATTTATTTTTAGGAACACGTAGGTAAACTGATAAATTATTAATATTTCATTTACAAGTAACATAAGGGACAAAGTAATAAGACGGACCTCATAATTTAAACAAGTAACGAGAACGATAGCCGAGCTAGAGCGTCCACTTCTAATTTCCACACCGCGGCAACGTAAGGATTTTGATTTAATGCGTATCAGTTCTGCTACATGTTGGATCACCTAATGGTCACCTTTTGTTTGACATAACCGTCAAAACATGTGGAAACTACTATGTGGCCCTATTTAACAAAGGCCAACATTTATAGCCTTAAGATACTCACATTTTAGAGCATAATGCGAAACACCTTTTTTTTTAATGGTTTTGCTTTTTATTCATCTCATTTATTTGCCATAGTGAATATTTTATCGTAATTTTCAGCATATATAGGAAGAATTAGATCAAAGAAAAATAAAGTTTTGATTTTTGGAAAATGCTTGTGTTAATAAAATTTTGACTTAATCTTAGGATTCATTCAATATTATGAATATTAATGTATCACAGTATAATGGATTATGGAACAATAAAAAATGACAATTATACATCAAATATATCATTCCTTCATGGAAGATATATAAGAAAATTCTTAAGAGTGTTTAAATTTTTAAGATTTCTCTGGCATGTTCTAAAAGAGAAAAACAATTATAAATTAAGTAATAATGAATTTTCCAAAAGAGCATAGCTTATTTATGATGATATGTCTATTGTTATACAAATGCTGTGAATACTTATAAGAGCTTTTAAACTTACTTCATTTTCGATTTGAGAAAGTCTGAATTTTACATTATAACATCAAGAGACAGGATCAGCAATTTTGCTTTTTATTTTATTTTGTATTAGTTACTGATTATAATTACGTGCAATTTATGAAGTATCATATTATTTACTTCTTATTTCTAATTTGATTATTTTAAGTTTTAACACCAGGTGTGTATCAAATTCCTGCATTTAAAAGAATTAAAAATAAATTTAAAATATTTTATATCTATTTTAATGAATTTACTGAAAATCAAAATATAAATAAATTTTACTTGAATAATATCAATTAAATTTGGTTTAGTTTATTGTGTGTACCTTTGTCTACAATGAAATGTATCTTTGTTTACATTTTTTTATGCAATACTTTATATTATCATCATTGTTTTGTGCTATTTCTCTCAATGCTCTTAATAATATTGAAGAGGAAATCTAGGTGAAAAGCAGCTTAAATTGTTAGGAAATAATTTCTTTTTTAAAAAAATAAAATAAATAAATTTCTCAAATTTTTTGAACTGAAATTGAAATTACTATATTGAGTTCTCCAAGAAAATATGTTTCCCTAAGAAAGGGAGACTCTTTGTATTTAGGGACTTTCTAAACCGCGAACATCCCCATTGACTGCGGGAACATCCCCACCCCCAGCAACTACCCTGCTTCTTTTGTACGCCTATGTATGGTGCCATCAATCAGCGATAAAAAAGGGGGAAGTAAACATCGCCTAAAGCGCCGTCTTTAAGGGCCTTTTCCTCACAAAAACCGCCGTCTTCAAAAGGTTAATTTAGGGCTTGAATTTTTGCCCTTAGGGAATCGGTTCATTGGCGCCAATTCGCCGCGTGATCCCCTCCGCAATTTGCACACCTTAGAAGAGTGTCAAAGTCATTGGGGCAGTCCCTAGCACAGTGAGCCCCTGCGCACTTGACACATTTGATAGGGAGGTGGCAAACTTCCGAGGAGTGAAAAAACCCCTGACACCTCCAGCATTGAGAAGGGCGCTTGTTGCCCCGGTAATTCTCAATGCTGATTACCGTACCAAACATATCAGTGTAGCTATAAATTTGTTCAGAATTTAAATTGCTAAGAATTTGGAAATAGATTAATGGCATGGGAGCCTTAGTTTGGAATTTAGTAAGTCTAGAGATTTTATGTACTGTAAAACCAGCACTTTCTATCTCTTGTTTGACTTCTTCAAGATCAGTACTCGAAGGAAGTCCGCGGAGAATTAGTTTAAGAGGTCTGTCAGATTTCAGCATATATGATTTAAATTCTACGCCCTCTGTACGCAGAAAATTAGCTAATTTACGATACTCCGTCTCATGATTAACAGTGAGACGGAGGAAGCGGCCGCTGAGCTTGCTATAAAGCGAAGGCGCTTCAAGTCTAGCGAAGGAGAGGAGTTGCCTCCAATCACCCTTCGGGGTGATGAAAAAGAGAGGAGTTTTAGTTTTTACAGGAGTGGCGGGGATCACTGGCTCCCCAGCGTCCTCTTCCTCACTAACATCTGAGTTCTCATCTCCTATGGGTAAAGAATTAATTGTAGGGGTCGTCTGGACCGATGGCAAAGAAGAAAGAGTATTCTCACCAGCCTTGGCAGTATGGTGTTTAGGTGGGGCCGAAAACCCATCAGCATCCGCTGATCTCTTCCTAGCACCGCCTTTGGCGGGAAAGACATCTTTCGCCACGCCCACATCTGGCGTTTTGGCGGGAGAAGGGCCGACATTTTGGCACGTTTCTCTGCCTTCTTACGAGCTGCTTTTAAAATTTTATCTAGAATGTTGGCCGTGGCCGGCAGCTTAAAAATCGGAACATTAAGTTTGCTTTTAAGAGCAGTGAGTTGCGCATAGACGATGCCAAGTTCAACATGCGCTTTAGCAAACTCATCAGGTTGGTTCGTGGAGACAATGCTAAGCTTTTTGGCCCACTTAGCATATCGATCTCGAAGTTCGATTAAAGCCCAAACACCATCAGCATGCTCCACGAAAAAACACTCGGTTTCATCTGGGTCAAGGCGAGATGGTGGGTTCACAGTGGCGTCAATAGTAACGTCGGTGCTTGAATCATCATCTCCATTTGCTTTCGCAGGTGGTGGCGCCGATTAATCATTAGATGGAACACTAAGCTCCATGACCGTCGCCATGGTTTGATCCAAGAGGAAAAACCAAAACTAATCCTTCTCTATCACAAATTGTGAAAGAGAAAATAACAATTCAAAAATCGAAAATCCGACTTACAGATCTCTCCACTGTCTTTTATCAAACATTTTACAGTAGACCACATTCCCGCTTCATTCCTCCTACGTTCCCGTTCCGAATCTCTCCTACGAAGGTGCGCGCGCATCTCAGCCTATGAGTCTCGTTGAATCACTTCGTCCATGACGAAATCAACTGGTTTGTATGTGACGTTCGCTACCATATATATATATATATATATATATATATATATATATATACTCATGGACAAAAAAATTAGCTCACCAAGAAGGAGTCGTCAAAATGAAACGAAATTTTACATATGTAATGACTACTTTGACATATGTAAATGAATAGAAAATCAAAGAAAAAGGATCATTTATTTCAGAGAAAAAGGTAAAAGAATGGAGGATTCAATACCCTGTTGAACTCCCTGTAGCGCGAATGCACGATGGGATACGATCGGGCATTGAGGCATACAAGTTCTGTATGATGTCTTGAACATTTCGTTTCATATTTGCTGTAACCTTGCCTCTATTTCGTTCAAACTCGTGGAATGCCCAAATCGTAATCCCAAATATGCTCGATTGCAGACAAATCTGGGGATCGGGCATGCCAAGGAAGGGTAGTAACAGTGCGGAGACAGTCTTGTGACACCCTTGCAGTGTGAGGCCGAGCATTGTCTTGTTGAAAAAGCTTGTATTATCTTGTTGTATTATCGAGATTGGTACTAATAATATTGTTACGAACGTTAGTTGATGCTTCCCTGCAACACCTCTCTTATGGCGGAAAAGATAGATTTACAGAGATGTCAACAGTCAGCAAAATGAGAGTAGGTAATGACCCCTTCACCTTGGAGATGGATTTGGTGACCATTTGGTGAGAAACTTGGTGACTTTGAGTACTTTTCAAGACACTGGAACCTAAACAAAAAAAAAACCAAACGGGAAGTAAGCTACGGACTTTTCGCGAATTTCGCTATGTAACGTCACGCCTGGTCGGAAAGTATAAATACACCTAGAGCTACAGTCGGAAAAGGGAGTCTGAGAAATCGGTCTGAGTTCGGAACCAGTTTGTCTGTGGAGTCTGATTTGTAGACCGATCCGGGAATCGTGGGTGAGTGAATTTGCTGGAAATTCGGCATGAATTTAGTGAAACTGTTGCGGAAAGTCTGTCTTTGGAGACTCTGTTGAGGAGATCGATCGAGGGATCGACGGAACGCTATTGGCACTCGAAGTAAAGCGTGCAGGGTGAATTTGTGAAAAAGCAACGTGTAGCTGCAGGAAATTGTCAAATCCTGAATATTGCTCCTGTAATAACTGTGACTGTACTTAATGTGTGTTTTGCTCCTGTATCTGTGTCGTTGAATTGTGCAAGTGCTGTGTATCTGTTATTGTCCTAATTGGGCTACCTATGTTTCGTCCTGAAGACTTCGAATACAGCGATATTTGTGGTTTTTTCCTGGGAAAAGATTACTGCTCAAGCACATGAAATATATATATATAATGCGCATATCACAAAATTCCCGAGAAGAGACATTTCGTTCTACAAAAATTACTCTCAAATTAAAATGGTGATTCCACTAAGTAAATATTTTTGTTAATTTGGTAACTCCTGTAAGCTACACGAGATCATCACTTACGAATAAAGAATTAGACGCTATTGATATAAGACGGCAAATCGACACAAAATATACTAATGTCCCCTTTTACTGTAAAATATTTCTCCCTTTACTATAAAGTACATGATAGGCACAGTGGTACCATATTATTTTGAAAGAAAAGTATGAATAATATTAAAATATATTAAATTTTAATTAGCTCCTTATCATTGGATCTTAGCACGGTGATTGCGAAGAGATGTTTTATATTTAATGTTTCAATTGTGACTAAAGAAAACAGTATGTTAAGAGTGTATATTTATAGTATTTATACTTGATAATAGCCTTTTTCTTAACCGCAAAAGTAAAGAAGGGGAATAGAATAGAATGAAATGTATCGTATTTTCATCCATATCAGTTTCCAAAATCATATAAAATATTTTTCTTTTTTGCTTATCCCTATTATGTTTTCGAATTCGGTAAAAATAAGGACGCACATCGTTTGATTCAGTGGCTTAGCCAGTTTTGTTGTAGTCTGAGATAACTGTGTTTGATCAAGCTCAAGTGATGTGCAGTGTATAGATCAGGTAAAAAACTAAAAGCAAATAATGTGTTTTCCATTTATATACTTTTTGTTCCGTCATAAAAAGGCCAGATCTAGACCTAATACTTTAGTTCCACTAAACATATTATGATAACCTTTGACGTAATAATTTTGAGCAACATTTAGCTCCCCAATGTTGTGTGGAGTTGGTCTACATAAACACTGATGAAAACGGTGTCGTAATGCTAAAATTCAGATAGAGAATTCTCGAGTGTACCATGAAATGCATCCTACAATAATAATTCTTTTCGACATTTGACTAAATTAAAATACTATCTTGAGCGAACGACGTACTTTCTTGTGGGACGGAGTAAGCGTTACACATAATTTGGTAAATGGAACATTTTGCTGTTCCTTTTTCCAAGTCTTTCATGTAACCCAATACAACTCCGGGACCAACATGTACTTCTCTTACTAATAAGGTAATTTATCGTACAACTTTATACCCTTTTTTACCTTGCCAACAAACTTGTAATTTACTTCGAATCAGTTCTATTTTTAAATTCAATAAATTAAATAATAATCTCTCTTGATGAAATGAGTTACTGAGTAAGCTACCACACATGTCTACAGAAGCCCTTGTTGCGAAAAATTCAAAGAGTTTCTTTAATACCCTTCTTCTTCATCTTTATAAAGCATTTCGGATGTAAGGTATTACTGTAAAATCCATAGTTCAACAAAATGTTTGTGTATTATCCGTACAGAATAGTGAGATATCTACTTAAGAGAGAGAAAAAATGCTAAACTAGACGGACGGAAGGATTTTTTTCTAGGGAGGAGCCCTATGCCTTCACAGTTTTTGCTTTTAAGTAAAGCTACGTTTGACAGAAGTAAATATTTTCTTCACCACTTCCAACGATATGAAATTGACCACTATCGAATACATTGGACAAGGAGTGAAATTTCACTCACTGATCACTTTGTACAGGTGTTTGGGTGCAGGTAATTGAAAAGTTTCAATTCTGATTCATCACATTTAGAGGATCCTTTTAAAATAAACGCCGTTACGGATCAAAAATGTCTTGTGCTTACACATTTCTTACTTTGGCTGAAGTGACCCTCTTCTATACTTTTCAATTTGTAAGTGTGACTAATGGGTAGTCACGTAACTAGCTACAGATATGTCAAAAGATAGGAGATCAGCAACTGGACATTTAAAGAAACCACAACAATTTATTAACATTAAAAAACATTTGAAATAAAATAAAGTTAACACCTGTTGGAAATAAATTATTCGGATACCGCCAGGAGGCACCTTGTCTCACGCAAGTGAGAGCGCATGGGCTCATGGATAATATTGCAGAGTACATTTGGATCTTGACCGGGTAAGGCGGGTTATTTTCTTATTTTTGATGTAATTTCTCCTGACCACAAAAACGGGTCAATTTAAAATATAGGCTGCGTGAAAGCCTTGTATGGTTTGTAAATAGTATAATTATTTGTTTATATGTAATTGGCGCGTAGAGACTGTAAATAAAAGAGTGTTTGAATTAACTGCTCTCCCTATTTTGGCTTGGTGGGTATTATTCTCCAATAACATTGAAGTATCACCTGACGACTTGACCAGCTAACTGACAGAAGTGGTAACCGTCATCAAAAGCTGATCATCATGGGTGGAAGTCAAAACTTCCCTTTATATAGTTGTTGTAGTAGGTTGAATTTACTACTTTGTATTTGATTTTGCACACTTGACCGATTCGCTTATCCGCAAGTGTCGGCGCACATTATCAGTGGTCAGCGTGTAAGGATCGAAAGACACCTACAGTACTCTTCTTCAAGTCCATAAGGCGATCAACACTGAAATCGAATCATAAGCTTACAGAGTCCAGATCGTGTTGTAGTTTCTAAACTTTTGTCATCTGGCTTGGGAACTGGATAGAATTTTATGTGTCTTGCTTATTCGTGGAGAATGAATGAAAGATTTAATCTATCAAATGATACTGCAGTTTTATCTCCTTTATTACCGCAATGTAAAATTTCGAATTGCGTGTTAACATCTTGTACGTACCTCTATACGACTGTACCAATAGTGGGCGCATATGAATGTTGGTGCATGAAAACATAATTAGCATCAGGAAATTGACTGTGCGCAAATGTCTGGTGTTTAGTCAACTGGAGTTGTTCCGTAGACATTATTGGTCTACGGAATAACTTTATCAAATATGCTTTGACTACCTTGCCTTAACTACAATACCTCAAAATTTGTATTGACTAGCTGTAATACCTAAGAGCATCGTGGCAACGGATTCCAACTACCTAGGAGAATCATGGCATCACATTGCTGCCTTAAGTTCTTGAAGGTTGATAAATTGATTGGTTTTATTAACGTCTCATTAAAAGCTGGTGACGGAGTACGTAACTTTGAACCTCGGTCAAGTGACAAAGACAACACCTAAACTGGCCCGTCCCTCTCCAATAACCGGACAAATGGTCATAAAGACGGAAGAATGCGTGAAATGGTACCTAAAAAAATGAAAGAGAGACGAGTTACAAGAAAAAATTCAATCGCTTAACATCCTCCCGATATCATCTATAACTGAAGTAAATGATTTGGTCACTATAACCAAGAAAATTGTTCGAAAGGAGCTCCAACGGGTACTTGCACCGAAAACTGAAAATCTAGGAGCAAAATCACAATCGATGGAAGCTATTATTCGAGACGAGACACGGGAATCTCTATCGCCTCTCACATGAGCTGAAGAAAAGTGGACAGAAGTTCGTCCGTGACCCAGATGCCAACCACTTTACTCCACATTTGCGAAAGGACAGACCAATAGGAAGTGAGATCATCGAAGAAGAAAATCATCCGCTTGCTGCGAAGATGTTCGGAAATCATATCGAAGTAATCGTCAACAACCAACTAGTCCATGCTCTAGTGGCCTCTAGGGCATATTCCTTTGTCATTTCGGAACCCTACAGACGCCATCTTTGAAGAGCTATGTCACCATTTTAAGAAAAGATCCTTTTAAAAGTTGCCGCAGGATATTATATTCTGCCACTTGAAAAATGCGTTCTTCGTCTAGACATTAACGGTCGAATCTGTCCTTTTGAAGCTACAGTATGATCAAATTGTAGTCATGCTATCATCCTTGATTGGGATAATCTGGAAGCATCACAAGTCGTGATAGATTGCGGGAGATCTGCGTTGACATTCGAAGACATCGTAAATGAAACTGAAAACCCTCAAACCAAGACCTTACAAGTTATAAACTATTTCACTATACTTCCTCATTCTACGACCACAATTCCTGCTTCCATTTCCAGTAGAGATAAAAATATCTACCTGATAGTGCAAGGAAATGAAATGTTGTCCTCAGAAAAGGAAATAATGATACCAGCTACCACAATAACATTGAACTATGGCAAATATGAATTGTGGGTTGCTGATAGGTAAGCTGCAGCTCAGATTATTTCTAAGAATATGTTCGATGACATTACATGAGCGTTAGGTAGGGTTTGATTAGGTTTATTTTTTAGTTTAATTAATATCGCATTAGAAGCAACACGAGGGCTATTGGGGACGGACCATGGAATTCTGAACCTCGTTAAAGTGACGAGGACTACACCTGAGCAAGCACCCATCTCTAAACTTCCACATCACGCCAACGGGAGGACTTTGGGCTCGATAGATTTAGCATGCATCAGCCCCAGATACATGGCTGGTCTTAAGTGGCATCAAAGCTCGAAATTTTGATTTGACGAAAACCATTGGCCTCGACCATGACCATTAGACTACTGACGCCACAGCGTTAGATAGGGTCTGATTACTACAATTATTCTCTCCTTGTCTAAGACTGATTCCAAGCAAAATAGAGTAACCAACAAATCAATTTCTCAAGCATGTGAGCAACTAATATTCCTTCAAAAAGAGAGTTTAACTAGAATACTCCAAAAAAATCGATCTAGAAAGCAGTAGACAATTTCAACCTGCTCATTCTGTCACCAAAATTCCTACTGCCATTTCAAGTGGATATCATAATATCGATGTGATAATGCAATTAAATGAAATGATATCCATGGGAAAAGAAAGTAGGATACTAACTACAATAATAACATTGTGTAAAAGCAACTATGAATTATGAGTTATTAATGGGAGGCTAATGATCAGATAATTCACAAGAATAAGTTCATTGGCATTGCATCAGCGTTAGATAGGGTTTGATTACTACAATTATTCTCGCCTTGTCTAAGACTACTTCCAAGCAAAATAGAGTAACCAAGAAGTCAATTTCTCAAAAATGGGAGCTCCTAATATTACTTCGATGCAAAAAGAGAGTTTTCCTAGAATACTCCAAAAAATCAATCCATCTAGAAACTCCAAAACTAAGAAGGGATAGGTTAAACACCACATAAATACGGGCCATGAAGCCATAAGCCAGAGAGCTTATAGAATATCACCAACTGGGCGTCGTGTAGTAAAAGAAGTTGAGAAGATGCTAGATAACAGCATAATTCAGCCTTCTGAGAATCCTCGGTTGTCTCCGGTTGTTTTGGTTAACTAGTAAGATGGAAGTAGACGCTGCTGCAAAGATTACCACCGCCTGAATCAGATCACTAACAAATAATATAAAAAAAATTTAAGTCAATTCCTACTTAGTTCAATAAATTTTCTTTATTTTAGTTACTTTTTATTAAATAATTACAATTAATATAAATATGTATATGCATATGACAGAACCCCAATATTAAGTGGCAAAAGAAATTTTTTTCCGGAGATCTACACGCTTCGTCACGGACGGTATTCATTCCGAATTTTATATCCTGCTAAATATCCTACATAAGAGAAATTTTTTCTCCCATATAAAACTAAAATTAATTATTTGAAAATCAAATAAAAAAAATTTATGCTTCGACGAGATTCGATTCGATGATTCTACGCCGACGCTCTACCAACTTTGCCATTGCAAGACAAATGACATAGTAAGAGCATAGACTTGTTTCTTAATTCATCTGGTAAATTAAAAGGTTGGAATGCAGTTTAGCCCAACCACCCTTGAAGACAGGAATTATTTGGCGATATTTTGCCAAATGTGGCTACTATGGTCCACCAAAAAAAATCGCCAAGTTTGGTAATTTTTGAAATGGCGCCAGGTGGTTGGGCTAAACTGCATTTTCACGAATTAAAATTTAGTTAATGAATTAATGTTTGAAAAAACTATATTAACATCAAGTCTCAACCACTACAAGTTTAAAAAAAAGTTTTGAATAAAAAAGTGGATGAATAAAAAGTATTTTATTAACGATTGGAAATTTGAACAAGATATATATACATACACACACACACACACACACACACACACACACACATATATATATATATATATATATATATATATATATATATATATTGTGACGTCATAGCTTGTAAACATATTTTGTTGTTTGTTACTGTATTCTTGGAAATGATATACTCCACTTGAATGACGTCATTTCCCCTTGCAACAGCGGAAACTGTTACGCTGCCCGCCAGACACTAGACAGTTTCGCAGACGAGACGTTGTCTTTGGCGAGAGCAGAGCTCAGTAGTTGAATGCTGGTTATGAAGATGTTAATAAATGATTTTGTTTTAAATAATTGATGCCTCGTATATTTTTGCCACTATGCCACAGCTTAAATTAATTGGTGGCTAGCGCTGGAATATGATCCCGATCGAGAAAAAAAGTTGTGTCGATATGTGGTGAAAGTGAGCCACACCTTTTACGGCAAAGAATGCCGATGATATAACCATCCTGGGTTATTGTTTTAAGTGCACCCTGCACGTTGCTAACTGTTTTAGATAAAAGTGCGCCCTGCACATTGCTAACTGTTTTGTTTGATGAAAGTGCGCCCTGCACATTGCTAACTGTTTTGTTTGATGAAAGTGCGCCCTGCACATTGCTAACTTTTGTTTGATGAAAGTGCGCGCCCCGCATTACTGCTAACTTTTCGTTTTGATGGAAGTGCAAACTGCATTTGGAATAAATCGTGTGAAAAAAGAAGTGCGCCCTGCACATTGCTAACTTTTTCGTTTGATAGAAGTGCACCCTGCACTTGGAATAAAGCGTGTGAAAAAAGAAGTGCACCCTGCACTTTGAATAAAGCTTGTGAAAAAAGAAGTGCGCCCTGCACTTGGAAATAATCGTTTGAAAAGGAAGTGCGTCCTGCACTCGTAATTAATCGTTTGAAACCAGAAGTGCGCCCTGCACTTTAATCGTTTTGAAGAAGGTCCACCCTGCGGGATTATTCTTTTGTTTGATGAAAATGCTCCTGCACTCAGTTTTGAAGAAAGAGATTACCGTTCGAAGAAAGTACTCCCTGTACTTAGTTTACTGAAGAAAGTACTCCCTGTACTTAGTTTTACTGAAAAAAAAAGTACTCCCTGTACTTAGTTTTACTGGAAAAAAAAGAAAGTACTCCCTGTACTCCAAAATCGTCGTCTTCAAGAAAGGTTTTGAAGAAGTGTTTACAGTACTGTGTTCGATTTTTCTTTTGAAATTGCATCTTGGAATTGTGTCTTGTCATCAAAAGAAAAGAGGGGGAAAAAAATATGTGTGTTTTTTTTTCTTACATGAAAAATTTATTTTCTGTGATTTTGAATTGCAAAGAAAATTTTGTTGTGATGCAGTATAGTTTTGTTTTGATTTTGTATTAAGCTATTAATTTATCAACGATATATATTGTGTTATTATTGAATTTTAATGAAAAGATTGTGTGTGTAGAGATCATAAATATCTTATAGCTATTATTAAGAAAAATCTAGAGAAGTTTCGTTTTGAGATATTAGATAATATAGGAGATATATATTTTTGTATGAAAATCGTATTAGTATTCTAAGAATTTACTGCATTTCTTATTTTATGTGTGTTAATTAAGAACTGAAATTGTGTTGTTAAAAGGAATAATTTTCGTTTTGATTTTCAAATGCAAATTTAATTTTGAAATTTTTATTGAATGTGTATGATCTTTCTTAATTTAATTACAAACATCACAAAAAGTAGACTTAAGGTAATAAGAATTGTGTCAAGTTTCGTTTTAAATTTTAATTTACAAGAAAGTCATTTAGTTCTGCTTTTGAAATATAAGAATTCTATGAATGCTTTATTGTATTTATGTGAATGTTTTTACTGTATTTATGTGAATATTTTTAAGTAATTTTGGAGGAGGTAAATAAGTTACATTTCGAAAGATTTTTCAGTTTGATATTGTAAATTCGTACATAGGCCAACATTTTAGGTTTATTTGAGTCAATTAGCTTTCTAGTGTTATTTTTTTTCTTTCCTTAAGAAAATGGCTTATTTAGCAAAAGGTAAAAAGAAGGATTTGATCAGATTGGCGGAAGAATTAGACTTAAAAATTACTCAGGATATGAAGATGATAACTTTAAAAGAAATTATTCTTAAGAGTGACGGATATGAAGAGGAATTCGTTAAATCGATGTTTGAGGAATTTGTTAAAGAGAGAAAACGGAAAGAAGAATGGGAAAATCAAGAGAAAGAATTGGAATTTCAGGAACGGAAACGAAAAGAAGAATGGGAAATTCAAGAGAAAGAATTGGAATTTCAGAAACGGAAACGGAAAGAAGAATGGGAAATTCAAGAGAAAGAATTGGAATTTCAGAAACGGAAACGGAAGGAAGAATTGGAATTTCAGGAGAGAAAACAGAAAGAAGAATTTGAGGTAAAAAGGCGGAGAGAAAAATTTGAGCTGGAAAAATTAAAGCTAGAAGTTCAAATAAGATCAGCTCA
>BMAW01113178.1:0-11635 GCA_019974015.1 Nephila pilipes
AAAAATACATGCTCAACATGTATATAATTAAAAATAAAAAATAAAGCTAGTAGTTTAAAAAACAAGATCAATGTTGAAAACATCAAAACTTTTCTAAGGCTTACAAAGCATTTGTCAGAAGAAAAGCATTAAAATATTATATGTAAAAATAGAGATAATGTAATTTTAATACTGTCTCAGAATTGGGACTTAGTACAGCGTATTTATATTAGCATTGTGGATCTAACCATCCCAACATTAACGAAGGAAATCCAAATTCAAAACAATAATTCAACCAAAGAAAATGAAAAATGTAAGCTAAGGAAATAAAAAATCATTTAAACAAAAGAAAAAAATTAACGGATTATATTTAAATAATCTACACATATATTGATACATATTATTAAATTATTTAACTTTACATAATTATAAGACTTTACCCCTCTTAGCAAACAAACGCAACGTTCTTAAGCTTTTATGACTATGTGACGCAATAATGTATTTTTTTTTTAATCAGAAAAGCAGATTTTAATCAGATTTTTTTACTATGAACCACATCGAATATATCAGAGAAAATGTTTGATAAATAATGTTTTGAATTTTTTATAAATATTATAATAGAGGATCATAACTGTAAGCGTTTGTTCGTTATTACTAGATTCTAGTGCCATATTTCAATTTCATTTTATTTATAAAAGTGATAATTCGCTAATTGATAAAAAACGATACTAAGTAAGCTAAATTATTTATTATCAATGAGGAATAACCAAGGACACTTTCTCTACATTTCCGCCTTAATTCCTAGTCCTATTTTTAGATTTAAATAAGAAATCTCTTACCAATCCACTCGTTGTTGTTTAGCACTATTTTTGACAATAACTACGTAGATTAATGCTGTCAGTGGAATTCAGCTCTATCCACAAAAACAATAGAACAATTTTAAGCTAAGTAACAATGCTCAGACTGCCGATCCTTATCTCATACCTCTGTCCTCATTTACCATTGATTGCATATAATGTATAAATCATTTTATCTAAATCACTTCATTTCTATCTTTATCTAATTTATCTAATCATGTTTCATTTTGTTTCAGAAGAAATTATAATTTTACGTAATTCAACATGCGGAAAGTCCCTAAGGTTGGTGAAGAGAAAATCGCGAATAGCCCTACGTCACAAAAAAATATTCAAATATTAGCATATTGCATATGTAACGTCTGATTTATTACCGAAGTTGTTGCTCATTTACATTTTCAAATTTGAGAACTGTCCTGTGAAATTATTAACGAAACTTTTGGCAGATAACTGTTAAGATCAAAGCATCTACAAGAACATCCAAATTTTAAAGAATTTTTATAAAATTGTTTGATGGAAACGATACACATTTTAAATATCATTGAACAACATTATCAAGTTCCTTAACTAATAAGATATGAAATAAAAAATTACTTTTAAACCTAGAGTAGCTGTAATTTACTGTTTTGAATGCATTATTTTATCTGAATAAGAGCCGCGTCACTAACTTGTAAGAGCTTTATGCTGCTCGCGAGCCTCACTAAGGCTACACCTAATTTAATATAATCAAAGTTGTATATCTCTATTCATTTTAATATTAAACACTTGCAATTCTGACTTCCTAATTTGCTGTAAATTTTTAAGATTCATTAATTATGTTATTTGTTTGTTAACTGTATTCCTTACAGATTTAATTATGAATTACAGTATATCCATATTTGTGCTTTTTCTTAGGTATTACACCCTTTGTGAAATAATGTTTTTCTACGCACTCTATCTTTTGAAAAAGCGCGTAATCTTAAGCATGAGACACAAATATAAGATTCAGTGGACCCCGTGTTTAAACTGCAATTCGCATTTAAAGAATAAATCAAAAGTTCCTAGCTGTCAGACGGTGGTCATCATCATCAGGTCAAGATGTTGAATTTCGAATAAATCCACACAAAGTCAAGGAAAATCACTCTAATAACATAAATTTCTTTAATTATCGTTAAGATGTCACAACACAACAAATATTAACTATAAGTAAGTATCCTAATTCGCATGCATATCAAATTCACTCTAACATAGTTCGCTTTCAACATCTTTCTTCTCTCTCTTACTCAGAACTCAATATAACTCCTTTTTTTTTCTTTTTCACATCAGGCGCCTAGTGCCCACTATCGTTAGTTTCAACACCTCGCATGAATGTACTCCTCAGGATATTGTGGCGTTCAAATTGGTAACCCCTGTCTCTATTACCGGTAGTTCGATAAAACTTTCAAACAAAACCGGTATGCTAGAAATTACCGGGAATTCTGTAATTCAGGAACATTACATGCATATAAATAATGATTAAACATTTGGTTTCGTTATTGTATATCATGATAAAATATATCAAAAAATTGATTGCATTCTGAATATAATAGAATTAAATTTTTTTTAACAGATTCTGAGTAATACTTTTACATAAATGAATTTTCATGATAAGAAAAATTCTAAAATGTATAAATAAAGATGTGTTCTAGTTTCTTGTGAGTCTTTTTATTTTAAGAATTGGTACGTTAGATATGTATCTTATCAACATTCTAGGCTCCTAAACTTTATCCGATTTTTGTAAAAGAAAATTCTGCCTTCGGAAAAGTTATTTCTGATTCATAATTAATATGGAATTGTACAATATTTGAATCATTTGCATATTTTTAACATATATATTTTTGTGATCGAAATACTCCAATTCTTTTTAAAAGAATTTATTAATTTTTTTTTGTATCAGAGGTGAATTACCATGCTGCACTTCTGTTTTGTTTTTATTAATAAGATTAGTTTCTTTTTCATGGATGCTATGTAAATAAGTATTTGAGCCAATTGTGCATTTAGAATTTTCGAAATAAACAATATTTATTATTCATGTTTTCAACCTGAATTATTGTAGCATGTGTGTAGTTTTTATTGAGCGAGTATGCACATTCAATCAATTCCAAGATTTAATTTTTTTATTGAAGTTTTACTTCTGTTTCATTAAAAGATCCACAATCCTCATCTTCTTACTTATCAAGAAAGAGTGAATTAGAGAAGATCAAAGTTTATTCAAGAATAGCTAAATAAAGCAATGCGGCACCAAACAATGTGTATCTGTGACGTAGACGCAAGAAAGTTAAAAAAAAATAAGAAGAAAAGAAAAGTGAACAAGCAGGAGGGTCTAAAAAAAGTGAAAGATTACCAGGAAAGAGTCACTCCACGTTTAGCAGAGGCAATACACCTAATTGGAAAAAAACACCTCAAGAGTAACTCAAGGTCATGATGTCCACTCTGAACTGAAAAAGAACGTTCTTGAGTGCAAAAGAACAAAAACGAAAAAATGTTGCTCAATATCTGAACGCGAAACGTTCGTTCTATTCTCCAGTACTTCCACAGCACAGAGGGCTACCCAGAAAATACGTATAAAATGTGCATTATATTGATATAAATAATTTACCGAATCCTTGATAAAAACAATGTAGAATAATTGACAAAACTTTGAGACTAAAATTTGCCTTTTTCGGGTAATCCGGTAATGCAATTTCCAGTCAAATGCAATCGAGTGAGGTAATCTTCTTAATTTATTGAAATCACATTAAGCTAATTATACTATCTTTTGTCTTCCTGTATTCAATCAGAACGAAAAAGCATCTTTACTTTTTTTTTTTACATCCTCCTGCACACTCGTAATATTATTTTCTTCACTCTCATAAAATTAAAAACCCAAGTATTATAAAGATGGATATTTTTTCTTCTTTTTATTACAAAAAGTAACAATATTCACAAACCTAAACTATAAGTAAACAAGCAAAAATAAAATAAAACAAAAAACGATTTTTTTTAATTTAAAAATATTTTAATTTCAATTTCAATGAAATCATAATAATGGCAAGGCATTTTGATGTAACAAAGCAAAACATACATAAATACAAATGAATAATTTTTTAGACATGAATTTTACCTTTTACAGTTTAGTGATAAATGTTTTAAAAAAGTTTATGATACCTAAAGCTATTAATAAAATATTTTAAGTCGATTTGAAAGATAAATATTATTGAAAAATGTATTCGAGCTTTTAATAATATTAGAGAAATATATTTTTCTATCTTTTCATTTATACCATTGTATTCTGCTCTAATTGTACATCTTAAAAAAGAGAAATATTTTCAAAAAGTAAAGGCGCATATTAATATTAGTTTAGCTGCTAACAATGATTCCCACAGCAATTTATTTTTTTGTAATATATAAATAAAATGTTTCTTAATATGCTTCTGAATATAAGTGAAGATTTTTTTAGCATATCTGCAACAAACTCGTGTTTCTATAACACCTAAAGAAAATTGAAAGGATAGGAATTTAATTAAAAAGAAAAAAAAAAAAAAACTTTATTTATTTTGGTCATTTGTTTTAAGATCTATTTATGACTCACTGCAAGAGTAGAATAATAAATAACTTGAACAGATCTTCACAGAAAGAGAAAGGTAAAATAGTAAATTAACTCAACTACAAGATTTCTCTATAAATGTATTATAACATATTTTTTAAAAGAAATAAATCTTTTTATTTCATAAAAAGAAATCATTATACAAAGTGGATATTAATATTATTTGATAGCAAAATATTTTCATTGGAATAACGTTGCCAGTAAATTTAATTCAGATTTATAATATGGCACATGTTTTACTATTAACTCTCCAGTCTATCTGCCATTTTGATTTCGTGAACTCAGTTTTATTTCTATAGAATTTCTACTACAGTCCTAAAATATGTACTATTTCATCTATTTGAATTCAAAAACTTGCATCCGAAATAGCCAAAATTACTGAAAGTTTCTGCAGAATTACTTTTCTTCCATTTTCTCAAAAAAAAAAAAAAAAAAATTAAAAGACCAAAAAACCTTAAAATGAATATTAAAATAGAAGTAAAAGTTTTTAAAAAAAAAAATAAAAAAAACTCAGTGCAAATGTAATTCCGCCGAAATTTTCAATACTTTTTGGTGATTCGAATACACTTCTTTTGTATTCAAATAGATAAAATAGTACAAATTTGAAGACAGTGCAGCAGAAATTCTACAGGATTAACATAACGTTCACGAAATTAGAATGTTCAATAGATGAAAGACTTAAAAAAAAAGAGAATCTTAGGTTTCTCTTTTTTCTTTTTGAAGTTTGAATTGCGAAATAGAACTAAACATTCCCCGTTTGCGGATTTGCAAACTTTAAATATTGAAATCAACCATAAAATTCCCTAGATTTAGTATTTAACTACAGTTGACTTTTCTCAATTATTGCCAGTTTGTGCTTCCTTTTAAATGATTATTTTATTTACCAGACACTATTAAAAATCTTCATTTTAATTCGCAATTGTATTCATTTTGATTATGAAATAAAATTTTTATTGGTTGGTAAATGTGATAAGAATATGAAGATAAATGTCTTTAAAAGTGTTTCATGTATAATTTAAGTTAGATGTTAGTGGAAGAGAATTTATATACACGTATTTTAGTACTTTTAATAAAGAAGTTTCATGTATTTATTTATTTTCAATTGAATTCTAATTCATAGTCAAATGATTTATAAAAACAATCATATCATCTTTTTTAGAATGGTTATATCAGATAAATATCAATGTAATAATTAGTAATAAAATTAGAAATTTAAGAATTTATTTGAAGCTTGGTGTGAAGTTTATGTGATTGCAAAGTTCCATTATTTGGCTAAATTTTGGTGTTTATCAGAGTTACAAATATGCATTGATTTTCGCTGAATTATTTAATTATAATTCAATACATTTAATTAATTAATCATAAATTAACTATTAACTTTTTTGAGTTTGAGTAAATTGATTGAATTGGTTATTAAGTTTGGTTTCTTTCAGTAGTGCATACTATTTAATTCGTTTTTCACCAAATCATGAACACGGACTTAAGCAAAAGATTTTGCTTATCTCCGCTTTACAGAAACGCTTTCAAATTCACAATAAAAACAAATATTTCCAACCTGCAACCCTATGTTGGTTATTGAAAGTTCAGTTTCTGTTCTTATATATTGACAACAAAGATATCAATAAACTATAAGTATTATTAATATATCTACTCGTTCACTCGACTTTTCGAATATCTGGAAAATTCACAAAAGGCAATATGGGGAATAACCTTTTGTCTTCAAGAAAAATTTCCTCTCAGGCAAGTCCTTTACCAAAGTCTTGAACCCATCAGCGTGATATCCCATAACAACGGTGTCGTGATCATCGCATTGGCCAGAAAGATAGCGCTCCCAACTGGAACACTCGACGGCCCAAAATTCGCAAGCCTCGTTCTCAATGCTTTCAATGAAAACTTCACATGCCCTTGAGTGGCCACAGCTGAAAAAAGTACCGAGATCTACCATTCCTAAAGAAATAACAAGGTGGTTAATGAAAACTTGAACTATTTATGCAAAGTTACATGTTATAGTCAATTTATATTTACTTTAAGGAATGCAGTAACATTTTGTATGGGTATCCCAAACACATTTGTTTCCTTTCAACACATGGAATCTCTATAAAGATAGACGCAATCTTTGAATAATTACGTATTAATGATTTTAATTGAATTTAATACTTGCAGCTATTCCTAAGGAGCCGAACAACTATTAAAGATTAAATTGCGTAAATTGGGTAAATATTCATCTTTTCATTAAAAAAATTAATACTCATATAACCAGCTGCAAATATTTTTGATTACTGGTGGGGTACACAAAGATATTATTTAACTATTACCTTCTTGTTGTTTCTTTTATTCTTTTGATCAAATTCTTAATTTATGAGATAAACAGGCTAAAATATTCACGCATGCGTTCATTTACATTAGAGCGCAATCAGCGTGGACATCTAAGGAGATAGCAGACCTATCATTGTTTTGTATGGCGCGCATATGAAAGTCGCTTATCAGCAGTCCTAATCTATTGTAGAAAGAACGTCTGACTCTGAAAACGCAAAATTATGTAAGTTAAAAGCCTGGTTCGTTATAGGAGTCAATTAATCATCTCAAGTTTACGAACTGAGATCTGTAATACTCCATCTCCCACATAATTGAGATAGCATGAAATCTTTCGCTAGGCAGGTTTAATATAAACCGCTTATTAAAAAGAATGCTGAAATTCTAACGTAGAATTGACAATCTCTTCGGTATTCATGCACTTTTGAGATCATTTGAATTTGTAATTTATATTCACTTAGATATGAAGCAGTAAAAAATCAACCCCATATTATTTTAAATATTTATATGAAGTGAACAACACTTACCCTTTTCATCAATGATTCCAAGCATAAACCTCATTGTGCTATCAATAGCTGCCACATTCCAATCAAACAAATGTTCGGCGATACTCTTGCAACCAGGTTGAAATTTCCCACCATTTACATAGAAATCAAAATGACCAATAGAATTAGGTAATCCATATCCTGCAATTATTTTTGAAATTTTCTATAACAGATATCATCAGATACAAGACTCCCTCAAAAAATGCATCTGTTAATAAATGTTGATAAATGTAAGTTGTGGAACTTTAATTGGTATGGTCATAGTTTATTGACAGTGTATTCCAAAACCAGCAGTATGGAAGAAAAGAGTTCGGTTTTAAACGGAACATTTTCCGATTTTAATATTTCTCTCGTTAGTGTGGTTAATTATGTCACATTAAGTTTTACTGTTGTTAAAATGTTTGAAGTAAATATTGTATTCAATTTAAACCCTCTTTCGATGTTGGATTGAGCAAAGTTTTGTAAGAATTTAAGGAAATCCTCTTAAAATCATTAACAATTCTACATTTGCACTTAAAAAGTTGCTGGCTAAATATTTAGTATAGTTGTTCTCTATTTTCTAACTCTATAGCAATTGTATTCCATAATTATTATATTTAATCGTATATACCTAGGATTGGAAGTCCTTTTAGATTTACAATTCAAAATATGCTTAAAACACACAGAAAGTCCGAAAAACATACAAATATAACAAGTAGACCTAATTTAAATACGAGGTGTGGCTATTAAATAAAGAGACTGACTCTGCTGCAGAAGAAGTCGTATGCACCAAATGGCATTGATAAACAGCTGAGAAGCGTGAAACCTCTCTTTCAATTGCAGTGGCTCTCGGTTCTTTAAGAAAATCCATATATCCGTACCCTTCATATGCATTTTAGTAATATTTTGTTTCATCAGAAAAATAATATGTGAGTGAGGAAATGTTGTGAAATTTCAAATGCAATTTGGAAACACCGCCAATGAAACTTATAACTTATGGAAAGAAGTATATGAGGATAAATGCTTATTGCTTGCACGCGTTTTAAAAAAGATTTAAACGTTTTAATTACGACAAAGGAAACATTGAAAAGCATTCATACTCGAGTCGAACTCCAAAAAATTGATAATCTGGTTGGATCCGACAATTGGTTACCTATTCATGCATTTGCTGAGACTTTAAGAATTGACAAAGAATCAGTAAGGGAAATTTTTAGACCAAGACAATGCGCCAGAATACTCCACATTGTCTATCAAATGGTTTCTATCCAAGTACATCATCAAAATAGTAGACTATTCATCTTATTCGCCCTATCTTGAGCCATACGACTTTTATTTGTTTCCTAATATGAAATCTGCATTAAAAGGAACGTATGTTGAAACCGGGTGCAAAATATTTAGCGCTTCAGCAAGACTTAATATCAGATTTTGTAAAACACTTTCAATTGCATCAACTCCGGAATGTATGGCTTTAAGATTACCACTTGCCTTTGTACCAGACTTCACAAATGAAGCAGTGCCAGTGGAGACATATGGTGTACATATAACCAAGAATGGTGGATTTAAAGAGTGGTGTCCTGTGAGAATGTCCCCTAATCCAAAATTTCAAGACCTTTGACGATTCTTTATAGATACATGTGCTAACGTGTCAACCCGTATACTAAAATTTGTGCTAAGTAAATCTGAAACATGGGTTCAGGTGTGCAGATCATTTCGACGCGTCACATTGTAGGAAATTACGAGCAAAGAAACCTCTAATGTTCTTAGACTTTTATTTCGTACTAAGTTGCTCATGATCTGAAACTTTGTTATTCACTGTTATCCCCTATACTGTACCATTTACTGATGGGATTGCTAACTCCACAGCATTTCGCTAAGGGGCACTATAAGCGGTTTCATCTAGTCCTTTCTAGTCTAGCGGTTTCTCATAGTCATTTTACAATAAACATAGTTACTAGAATTATGACAATGACTGCGGAAATAGCTGAAACAAGTTCAGTCTATTGTCTTTAAGAGATTTTGCATTTTCTGAAGTCAAACATGCTTTTCTTTGTATTTGCCACATTTTTCTTCTAAGCATGGTTTACTTCTAGTCCGATTTGGGTCCACGCCTGGTCTCGTCTCTCCCCGTTTTCTGGAGTGCCAATATGTAACTAAATAGAATTATCTGTATTGCACAAGAAAGAGCGCATCATTAAAAGTCATCTCTGCACGGTCCTAGGACAAGAAGAAAAATTTCCCAATATATGAAAAAATCTCCAATTATATCCCAGGGACTCAAAATCAAAGACGGTTCCTTCAGAACTTACACATTGTCCATGATAGATTGCACAACTCCTCCACCGCTGACACATCCCCAACTACTTTATCTTTCACGATCCGAATTTTATTTTTCGCTAGGTTGTATACGATAGAAGTGAAGAAGATATCTTACAGCCAAATTTAGGAACGCAGTAGATCGGTGTTGAAAAGGCACGATCCGTGAGTTTACTGGATCAGATATCCAAAAAAAATTATTTCATTTATTTGAAAATTTTGTAAAATTTTAAATAGTTTTTTTTAAATAAAAAACAACATGGGAACTGAAACCAAACAAATACATACTACATAACTGTGCATAATCTGTATACCGAAAGGGTAACCAAAAAAACGCAAAAGACAAGAGGAAAAAATAAAAGTGTAGAATTAGGAAAGGGTCACTGGAGTTACTACGGTACGTGACAACCGTACTCATCTAAGTAAAATGATACCTCTAAGGGTCAAATTTAAGATTTATATGTCTTTATATTAATTGAATTATCAATATAATACAGTTAATCGAATGTTATATATATATATATATATATATATATATATATATATATATATATATATATATGAGAGAGAGAGAGAGAGTTCTCCATAACATATTTTTCACAATGAAAAACATGTTCATTGTCGTTGAATAATACATTATTGGAAAAATTAGACTTTTCCCTATTTTTCGACATAATTGCCATTTAGATCAATACAATTTTGCCGACAGTGTACAATCTTCTTTTTGTATGAATCGTAGAATCTTCTGCAGCGCCGCGAAAGTAAAACCTCTTTTTTCTGATCCTATCCGTTTCTGAAAAGCATCTCACCCAGATGTTTCTTCAATTTAGGGAAGAGATGGTCACTCGGGGCTAAGTGTGGGCTGCAATGAGGGTGTGTTCTTCATCATAGACGTCCGTCTCTGAATTATCTGCACTATTTGGGCACGTGTTGTACGCTCATACACTTTTTCCTTAGAATTCACACAGTTGGAAATAAATGTCCATTGGCACAATGGTTTTTGCACATAAAATGCGAATCATAGAGCGCAATTTGTGCGGGCAAGAGAGGTGAGTGGGAACTCCATCTGTAACGGCTCTTAAGCCAAAAATGAGCTTCGCAGACAGCTTGGAGGGGCGGGGATTGGGAGAGAGAAAGCTAAGCTACCAGCAAGTGTCTCCAAATCCCCGTAACAGTTTTCCTCGCGTCTACAGCTCCTTGGGAACTTTACTTTAAGGACAATTCTCGATATGTATATATATATATATATATATATATATATATATATATATATATATATGAGGATGGTTCAAGAAAATTGTATTTCAATACCAAAGGCATCATTAAAGTAAATTGTAGTTACTATCATGTGCTACCATTATTTGCTTGGAACTGAAAATGATTCGACATTGATTCATAAGTTCGATTGGATTTCATACTCATTTCCTGCGAAATCAAAATATCATCATCGGGGACACTATGATTCTTCATTAAGTACCGAGAATTAAGCGAAATTCAAAACGTAGGGTTCCTTAGAGTGAATCTTTTTCAAAAAGGCGAAGATGGCATCTTCCACCGGAAAAGGTTTTACAAAGAACTCTTAAGGTGAGAAAGGCATCATGATCATCATTACGAGTAACTGAAACTTAGACATCTGTTTAGTGATTTATGATGCTAACTAAAAACAAAGCCTTTTTAGATGCTATGAGCATCATCTCTTGGAATTCTTTAGGAATTATTGAGCAACATCCTGATATATAGCAAGAAAAAGTAATGAAAATGCTTTTGAATTTAAAAAAAAAGAACTTCAGATCAAATATGATGAATATTTTTCCAATATAGAAATTTTTTTGGTGGTATTAGAATATTAATGAAAAATGTTGTATTTTTTAAGAAAATAAACAGCGTTTTTTTTTTAACTTGAAAATTAATAAAAAAGGGGAAAGACTCAAAATATGTAATTTTTCTAACATCAATAAAAGCTTAAAGCACATGCTGGGTACATAAATATTAACGCATACTGTTGAATTTATTTTAATACAATATTCGATATTTAACTGTAAAAATTT
>BMAW01113178.1:21635-47507 GCA_019974015.1 Nephila pilipes
AATTCTATTTTAACAGAAGGAAGACTTAGTGTATATAATCATAAATGGAACATTTTGCAATCGAAGACTGAATGATCCAGAAACACACTGAACCTATGTATTTCTACGTAATGAGAAATCTTCGAAATTTCCTCAAATTTCTTTAGCATTAAATGTTAAGGTTTTAATAATTCAAATTTTGTCTTCATTGCGAAGAATTCTAGCTCATATTGCGTAACATGATGTATCTGTTAGTATTCATGTCGGCAATATATATTACATATATAAGATAAACCATGAAAGCATTGGAAACTATGAACACAGCAATATATGATAATGACCAATAAAGAAAAAAAGAGTTTAAATAATAGAGCCCGACCCAATATAAATATATTACATTCATTACATATATTTTTTGAACTTATTATGTAACCACTTCCAATATGGAGAATCAAATAAATTCTGCAAATATGTACCATACACAATCATAAGTAAAGAAAAATGCAATAAAAATTAATTATCGGAGAATCTAAGTTTTTTTAAACAACTAATATATGAAACTTTAATATACAATGTATTTATTTGGTAAAAATACAAGAAAAATGACTATACCTTCGGCCACAAGGTTCCAATTTCTCTAAAGCCATGAATGATAAACACAGTTTGAGATGTTGCATCAAAACCACTTTTTTCGATGTCCCACTCGCTGAAATTCGCATTAGTGATGTACTGGGGCGATTCAGGCTCCCGAAAACTGTAGAATATGAATTTTATTTCTGGAATTTTTCCATGTGAAGGCAAAACGAAGGAATCGAATTGGTTTTGAAAGAATTCAGAAGGGCCGTCAATCATGCTATATTCTAATCCTGAACATTCTCCGAAATAGTCATCTACACTTATTAAAAATCAATAAAATAGATTTTATTTGTTAAATATGGTTGGGTTAGTATATACTTGACATGCATATTATAAGATATGTGTGATATACAGATCTAACATGTTTATGGAACTTTTATGTATAACTTCACAATCATAAAAAAGTGCTTAATCGGAACACAACGTACCAAAAATTTTGCTTTAAATTCGAGGAGTCACGTCAAGTTGTATTGCCCAATATCTCCATTGGCTGTTAAATGCCTAACTGACCTTAAGTGATAAGTATGAGTCGCAACACGGTATATTCTAATAACTTCCACTGTGAAAGGTAAAACTAATCACGATATCAGACGTTCTCTTGAAGCATCAACAGACCAGTCGAGAGCAGTGTTAGTGGTTTCTGAGATTTGTTTTAAGCTACTGATTCCGCATGGCGTAGCAACAACTAACTTTAACAATATATATATATATATATATATATATATATATGGAGCGATGAAACCATGATGTCGTCATTCGGTAGTGATGAGCGAAAATATAAAGACATAGAATAGTAGAAGAAATACATCCCAACGGTATTCTGGCAAATGTGTGGAGCCTGCTCAGTGTTACGATTTGGTCATGTATGTTAGCAGGTGTTACTGGTCGCCTTCGTGTCTTCGTTGGGACCCTGAATGATACAAAATACATTGACTCTATTCTGAAACCAAAACTTCCACTTTCCATCAGGGATCACTTTCTCAACAGAGCTTCATTTATTTTTCAGCAGTATTCTACTCCCTGTCACACGGTAAAATTATCGGAAGAGCGGTTTCGTACAAAGATGAATGAATTGTTATCCTAATCTCGATCCCATCGAAAACTCGTGGCCCCTTTTGAAAACTCTTGTCCTAATGAAGCGCCCGTCCAATGAGAGGGAACTAACCGAATCTATAATTGTTTTCTGGCATCGCGTAGTAACGAAGGAAGAGCTTATTACTTTCGTCGGCTTGATGGAAAACGGATGTGAAGCCGTAATAAAAATATGAAATCTTGCGTACTAATTACTCACTATAATCATCGGTATTTAATGTATTTCGACAATTATTGCTACTCTACTCTCTTTGTGTTAAAAAAACTTGAATTTTGTTTTCTATATAGAATTCAGTATTACTTTTACTTTAAAATGATGTATACGACTTTGCGTTTTGTGAAACTTAACGTTTTCTATACGTATATAATTTAAGACCTCCTCTTCCAGTGTTCTATTCCTCTCGGGATTGGAATTGTCATTGTTTGACCCCCTTTCTCTCCCTTATGCAGCTTCTGGACATGTTATATAGTCAACCTCACTCTGCTTATTGTCCTCTATCTTGTCTTAAGGGGAGTGCTCATCTATTGTTGTAATATACTTTAGTCTTTCGCATACTATAAAATTCTAATGCTATTCCTATGGGGATTAGTGTTAGTTTCCCTATCTCAAATATACAGATTCTCACTCTGTGTAAACGTTCAATAGTGTTAAATAAGCTTGCCCTCCTCATTCCAAGTCATCACTACAGTTCAAGATCATAAATACCCACTATTTGTTATTTGCTAATAGTGCCAACGTTCTATGGGCACTTAACGTTTGTAAGTGGGTAACCAAAGCAGGTACTTATTGAACAATAGCCAGTTTGGACACTAACTGACCCATGGTAAGTGTTCCTTCACAAATAGGTGTGAAGCCAAGGGCCACTAGCATTTTTACCTAAAATATAGGTTTTTCGGCTAGGGGCAAAATCGGGTTTGGGACAAAATGATTAAATTTGCAAGCAGCTTGGGATTTTGCAGGGGTGCGTAGTTATTAGAAACACCTGCCACTACTGACAGATAAAACGGCCCAGACCCGGCTAGGCATGAAGTCGAAATGTGGTTGGATGACATAAAATGGCAACTCATTCCATGCTGCTTCAAGACAATGTCACACATCATTTATTGTGAAAACCTGGAGAGGGGTAGCGGGCCAGTCTCGCAGCAACCCGTGATCAGATATTTCAATGGGAGATAGATCTGGACACCGTGGTGGCCATGGCAAAAATTGAATAGCCTGTGCATCGAGATAGGTCAGAAGACGGTGTGCAGTATGTGGCCTTGCATTATCTTAACGGAAAAGGGAGTTTGACAGGTTTCAAAGATATGGCCTAACCACTCATCGTAAGATATTAGAAATGTACCATAAGTGTTCCAATTACCGTCGATCGGAGCTATAGATAAGCGTGTCAGGTACCCAATGACTGTCAAAACCATCATACCAAGGGCAGGGCCTCTCTCCAGATATTGAAGGGAAGCAAGCGACTAGAGGTGTCCTCGGAGCCAATCAAGTATACGGCCACCAGAATACTGCACACAGAACCGGAATTCGTCTAAAAAGACGATATTAGGCCACTTCTGTATACAGCTTTGTGGCTCGGCGCACCAAAATCACAATTTCTCTCTATGCTGCGTTGTCAAGGAAGTCGAAGTAATGACTCCCTTTCTGATACTCCTCTCTAATGCAAACATTGTCGCACCGTACGAGAGGATATTGGAAGTGCTACATGTCCATTTTCTGACTAATGGTCCGAGATGTGTTTGTATGGTTTTGCTGGGCTTAACTTTCATAATATGTCGGTCCTCTCTAGCGTTAGCCATGATAGGGCGTGGAGATCCTGCAAGCCGTTCAGTATGACTCTCACCAATCAATTGATTCCTTATTCGCATGACAATTGTTTGGATTTCGACCAGTGCGATGGGCAATATCATGGAATTATAAACCTTACTCTCAATAGGCTACGATTTTACCTCTGTCAAATTCTGAAACATGTTGGTAAGCATTTCTTCTTATTATTCGTGGAATAACATCATATTCTGAGCAAACTCATAACGCCTCAAAAAATAGTGCCACGAAATCAGAATATGGTGTGCGTGTCATAACATCCTAATCTGAGCAAACTTTGATATATACCTGCCATCAAGCTAAGTACTTAATTGATGCTAATTTTGCATTTAGTAATGTATTGATGTTTATTTTTAAATCACTTTTAAAATGTCATATATTTCTAAATGAGTTAAAAATCAACTTACTTACCAATTGATTGAGCTGCGGTTAAAAAGATGTGAGACAGACAGAACAAAAATAACGGTCTCATATCTACAGCAAAATTTAGTCACTTTTTCAATCAATAATCAATCTACAACTGGTACAGAAAAGTCATGTACTCACTTACTCTTTTAAATTCATTACTCATTTACATTTTATTTAAATATATTTCATTCTATAGACTTAGCAGAATAATTGTTGTGCCCTTTAAGAAAAAGGGAACAGTTGCTTCAATATGAAAAAAAATCATTTATGAACGAATGAAAATATGAATATGAAAATATGAACGAAGAAAATGATATCGTGATTCCATTCTTAAGAAAATGGTCACGATATAATAATCCAAACGTTATTATTTTTAACTACAACATTTGTAATTAATAGACATCTGCTCGTTGGAATTTGGCGAAATTTGCGGATTCAAAAATAATCTTTACATACATTCAAGACTTTCTTTTGTTCATTTAACTATGAAGATTGCTCGTAAATACTTAAATTGATTTAAGGAGATTCAACCCCCCAAAATGACCCAAAAGTTGATCTTTTAAAATTACATCCAGTAACATTCTTTGAATTATTATCTCATTTGACCGATATATTGCTTATGCGTGTAATGAAAAAAAAAAGAAGTTGGACGAAGTAAAAATGAAAAATATAAGCAAGTAAATTTTCAGAGATATCAGCAACTTAAAACCTTTTTAAGTACAACTTCCAAAAGTAATTATATATTTTTTTCAATTATAACTGAAAAGATTTTATTTGCTTTTTATTGACTAAAATATCTATTACGCGTGATTTGTGAATATCTCGTATTTTGTCTGTAGTGTATTTATCCACATAATTCCATATAATATCGTTTCATATTAATAATTATATAATTTTCGTTTCTTGTTTTTTTTGTACTTATGCATATTACTTATTTAAAAATTAACTATTAAAGAAAAAGTGCTGTTTTCAACTTCTTAAAAATGCATTTATGATTCAGGTTGGAAAAACACCTAAGTTCACTGAAAATTATTTATTTATTTCGATGAGAAATAGAAACAATGAGTATCCATAAGGCAGGAGAAACAGATTCACCATTTCGTTTACAGCAGAAGAGAGTGAATTTTACCTTGCCACTGATTTTATAAGAGCCATTTCTATCTATCATGTGGGGCTCACATAGTATAATGTAGGAATTCTGAGTTATTAACATGAAATCTATCATTCTAGAAGAAATTATTTCCGACAGATTTATGAATATGGAAAAACTGATCCAACAGAATAAATTGGAGTGAGGTCAAAAGAATGAAATGATAATTAGGAAAAGGATCAGAAAATAGGAAAGAATTCTTACAGTTAGAGAATTGAAAAAATTAGGAAATTAAATTGTTTTTATGTGAGATCATTGTGTATATATATATATATATATATATATATATATATATATAATTTATTTTTGATGTTATGTCATAGGAAAATATTGCATGATACATAAGGCTTTAGATTTTTTAACTTTGATATTTTTGGCTTAATTATTATTACTTCTTTTAACTAAGATTTTAATTGTTTTTACATTATTTTAGATGAATAGTGAACAATAAATTGGTATTTTATAAGGAAATGGAAGATGCTTATTATAATAACCGTCATTTTTCTGCGGCTGGTTTTCTGAATTTGTTGATTTTTGGTTTGTAACTTTTTTTATATTGTAATTGACTGAAATGCTATGGTTTGATTAGTATTTGCGAGTAATTCTCTGAACAAACACACTTCATTCCATTCCAAAGTATAGAAAATAATAATTAAATTATTTGCATCACTTAAAATTTTACTTTCTTATCACTTTGCTTTTTTTTCAATTGTTTGAGTATTTAATAATTTGGTTTCAGGTTTCAATTTTTCGATTCTTTAATTTCTTAAGAAAAATTCTTGCTTGATTTGCATAAATATTAATTTGATTATAAATGATTTCGTCAAATACTTAGTATTTTTTATTTTAAGTATTTTGTTTTATATTCATATATATATATATATATATATTCATGGAAAAAAAATTAGCGCACAAAGAAATAATTGCGGGATAGTAACGGAACTTGGCATGAAGGTACATGTCAAAGAGATAAGTAAATGATTATAAATGCAGCGTGATTGCGCATTACGTATATTCGGTAGAGGGTGTTGGACGTCGTTCTCCGTGGAATATAAAACAGGTAACCAAAGCTTGTTTGAGTGTGCTGAATCGTTTACAAAGTAAGAGCTGAGGTAGACATGTCATTACGCCGTTTTCGAAGACAATATGAGCAACTGCCGCAGTTTGAGAGGGTGAGAATCATCGGCATGATGGAAGCTGGGTTTTCCGCTAGGCGAGTAGCACATCAATTAGGCCACTCTGATTGTGTTGTGAAGAGGTGCTGGGACCAGTGGATCCGAGAGAGGTCAATTACACTAAGACCAGGCTCAGGCCGCTCTCGACAATCCAGTCGCTGAAAAGACCACCACATCGTAACAAATGCACGCGTACAGCCAACTGCTTCATCGGCCACCATCCAGGCATAGGTAGCACTTTCACTAGAGGCCCCTTTGTATTCTCGAACCATACGAAGGTGCCTGGCTGAAGGACATTTGGGATCGCGGCGCCCATTACGTGTGCTGCCTTTGATGCCTTTCCATCGACGCCTCCGTTTGGAGTGGTGCCGCGCATGAGGAAACTGGACTGCAGAGGAATGAAACCAGATCGTCTTTAGCGACGAATCCAGATTCAATCTCAGCAGTGATGACAATTGTGTTCATGTGTGAAGACCCCGTGGTGAACGCCTCAATCCTGCCTTTGCTTTACAGTGATAAACCGTTCCCACAGCTGGTGTGATGGCATGGTTTGCCATTGCCTACAATACACGGTCACCCCTAGTATTGATCCTTGTCAACATGACAGCCCAGTGGTATGTCTATGACATCCTGCAAACACATGTGTTGCCACTCCTGAAACGGCTCCCAGGAGCCATTTTTAAATAAGACTGTCTCCGCACTCTTACTACACTTCCTTGGCCTGCTCGATCCCCAGATTTGTCTCCAATCGAGCATATCTGGGATCATTTGGGCATCCCACGTGTTTGAACGAACTAGATGTAAGGTTACAGAAAATATGGAACGAAATGTCTCAAGACATCATACAGAACTTGTATGCTTCAATGCCCGATCGTATCGCAACGTGCATTCGCGGTACAGGGGGCTCATCTGGGTATTAAATCCTCCGTTCTTTTGCATTTTTCTCTGAAATAAATGATTCTTTTTCTTTGCTTTTCTAATCATTTACTTATATCAAAGTAGTCATTACGTATGTAAAATTTCGTCTCATTTTGACGACTTCTTCTTGGTCCGCTATTTTTGTTGTCCATGAGTGTGTGTATATATATATTATATGTATGCGTGTGTGAGTGTGTGCAATAGATGAAATGAGAGGAAAAAGTTATTCTTCTTATTTGAAGGTCCTTTAGAATATTTTTTTTTTGTTTATTTATATTGTTAAACATTGCTATTTTCTGCCAATGGTTCATATTGTTTGAGAAAAAGTACACGCACAAAACTGCATACTATACTGGAGAATATTATACTGAGTATATACTTACCGAATTATTCCATCGATATCAGATATTTTTCTTTTCTGACAAAATTTCCTTGTTCGCCAAATAAGCGATAAAATGCTAATGTTGCCTGGTTGAGGAGAAATGTGCTTTATATCTTGGAAAAAATCTCATGTGTCTAGTATGAATGACCTGCGAGTCGAATAATCTGTAAGTTTTAGTTATTATCATATATTATAATTCAGTGAAGTCTCAAATAAGAAATTCTGGGAATATCTTGCGAAATCATGATTTTATACACTAATGGGTGCAGAATTCGGTCATACAATTGAAAAGTACGTCCTTTTAAATCACCTAATTATTTAAATACGATTTCAGCAATATTTAGAGATTGGAACTTTCATCATAAGAAATTACTTTAATATAATAAAACTATGATAGTTGTACTCAATGTATAAAAACGGTATACATATTTAGAGTGTAGAGAAATTTTTTTTTTACATCAGCTAATAATCTTTGAGAAAGTGGCAAACTGAAATTATTAATCATAAAATATTTTTAAATTTAAGACAAGTTTTTTAATAAGTTAACTGTTTGAAAACATGTCTAAAAGAACATATCACTGTGTAATCATCTGAAAGTTTCACTCATACTACATTTGGTAAAATGAAAGGTAAAACCCTTAAACTTGCGAATAATTATCACTTTGCAATCTTTTGATGACGCTACATTTTTACATTTATATAATATTCTATTAATGTTTTTCATCGGAAATGATTTAGTTACTATTAAACATTGAATTAAAAGTATTTTCTTATTGAATTATTCAAAAACAATTTGTTAATAATGAGGCAGAAAACAATTTAATTATTATCAAACATACATTTCAGATTTTAACACGAAGATTTATTGGTTACTAATCAAGGATCTGGGAATCTAAATGTTCGATGAGATCCTTTTTTGATCATTAAGAACATTCTAAATTATTTTGTACTCTAACTATAAATGCTACTTCGATCTTTTGTCAGATTTCAAACAATATAAAAGAGTAATTATTGCATAAAAATTTCAAATAAATTAGATGAACAAAAAGAAACGATTGAAACATTGAATATAATATAAGTTTTGTTCTCCCTTATAAAATTGTTTTAGCGTATGAAAGATCGCGATAACGTAGAATGCCATGGTTTTTATTAAAGTAATTCTTTTTTAATAAATAAATGTCCTCAAAAATATATCTAATTTTAATCTCAGTTTTATTCCGAAAAACAATGTTTTATAAAGACAAAAAGAGACAGAAATAGTAAATAAAAATATAAAGATTCGTAAAATTACTGAGATAGTAAGAATAAAAAAAAATTCTAGGGTGCCCTCATAGTATAGTGGTCATTGTAGCGAACTTGTGGCCGGCGATTTTCATGGAATCGTGGGTTCGAAACCTGATGCTGATGAGAGTTAAATCTGTCGGGGCCCTAAGTATTCCCATTGGCATGGTGTGAAAGTTTTGGAGAGGGAGTTGTTGACTTAGGTGTCCTCCTCGTCATTTGACATAGGTTTAAAATTAGGAAGTCTACCGCCAATAGCCGTCGTGTTGCTTCTAGCGCGATGTTAATAATACTAATAATTAAATCAACAAACTTGCGTAGCCACAATAATGAAAAGTTCCGAAGGATGTCAATTAAGTTCTTCACGGCATGGTCTAAAAGAAATACTTCGGAGAAGTATAAATAACATGGAAAAAAAAAGTTTAAAAATTAAAGAGTGAAGGTAAATATACAAATAACTACATATATAATTTTAGATATCTTAGTGGAAATATAATTCTTTTGAATAGGATTTTGTCCTTTCATCAATAATAGTGTTTTTGATCGGAACAACTACATTGATAATAATTTAACAATATTCTTTATAATAAATTAAGATAATATGGCTTTTATTCTAAATCAGAGAGTTTGAATTTTACACTTAATGTTACACTTAAGAAGAAAGGTGAGGAGTTTTAGCGATAAAAATTGTAATTTTGAGCCTGAGTCATGTGTTAAGCCGGAAAAAATTGTATATGTGTATATGAATAATATCTCGCCATGAAATAAACTTGAAATGATATAAAATTTTGAGCTTTTTAATCTATTCTTTATACATATTTTTTTTTACAAATAAAGTAAAGATGTTTTTATCTCAAATGGCTGAGGCTTACAATTTTATTTATGTCTTTAAAACGCATTCATTTCGTAGTTGATTAGAGAGAGGTATCCCCGGTTTACTGAAAGAACTGTTTTTAATTATATTTTTTTAACTCAAATGTAGTCATCAAATATAATATACTTTTCTTATTTAAGTCTTAATGTTAGTGTTGATAGACTCGTTAAATAATAATTAACTATAAAGAGCAAGCAATAAGTGGAATATCGGTAAGTGTACCTCATATTTTTAGCCGTATTCGAGTGAAAGAGATGATAACTTGGCTTTAGATTTCCTATCTTCTAACAACTACTCAGTGTCGAAATGATGACATTGATTGATGGTTTTGTTTACTTTGTACGTAGAAGCAACATGAGGGCCTTCTGATACGTAACTGATGTTTTAGAGCCATGGTGAAATGAAGAAGACAACTAGAACTTGATCTAGAACTGATGTCCACATTCTTAACTACCGTAACACACCAACATAATATATTGATTGATAGATTGACGCCGAACATAAAAGCGCCACGAATGCTGTTTCGATGAGCCTCGTAAAATAGAGACTCGATCAAGATGTGATTACAGTACATTTGGAAACATCTTAATGTCCTAAATGCCTCACCCAGCTACGTTAGGGAATCTATTCTAAATTGGCCGATTTTTTTTCAAATAAAAATGGCTCCTACAATATTTTATAAAAAGCAATATATTTTATCCTACGCTCAAATATGCTTGTATCGATCCGATATTTCTGGTGTAATATTTGCTCAATATTTTCTAATATCTATAATACTCATAAGGGGTTTCCGTTAAAATACTCTGATGTCTTGGGAGAGCAATATGCAAGTATCCAGATGGTAATTGCATCGAGCAAGAAATGTATAAATGAACAGTGCTTTGGTAGGATTTTAATTTATATCCAAGTAACTCCCTGAAAGTTTTTCTGATATGATTATGACCACGTGATAGAAATTAAGAAACTTTGAATGCTGGATGTTTGTTGGAGTTAGTCACACAGGGCACTCAATTTCAAATGTTTCAATGGTTAGGGAATCTGACATTCCTTGATGAGCATTGCTTAGCCTGTGCTGAGATTTTGTAATTTTAGGCATGAACTTCTCTCATTCCAAAGTAGTGGTCGAAAATGTCTACTGTATGACCAAGGCCAGTGGCATTTGCGTAGTGTAAGTAGTGTTAGAACACTATATATATAACCACAGTGTAACCTATCAGAGCTAGAATCCATGCGGGAGGATTGGCAGACGTGTTTGTGAAAAAAGTGCAGTGCAGCTAAATTTGTTGTGGTTGGAATATAGGATAAGACCGACTTGAGGGCCTTTAATAATAACACTCTATCGACTGTAGCACCTCTATTGGGCTCTTGAATATATCGTTTGACCCCTGGACGATCGGAAAAACGTTACTTGGTCAGATGAGTCACGATTCTACATGATAAGTGCTGATGGTAAGGATCGAGTGTATTATGGACAATTTCTAGTCATGGACCTAAGTTGTGAACAAAGGAGTGTACTGTGGGGACTACTTTTACATGATATGGACTGGGTCCTCCAGAATTTTCAGTCACCAGAATTTCTTCTGTTACACTTTGAATGGCTACAGTTATTCGAGTTTTCAGGTGAATGTTCACCCGTAGAGGGGTAAAATACATTAATTTCTTAAGAAGTTCTAAAGAAAAAATATTGCTGGGAGTTATTTCATGATTTCTTAGAAGCATCTGATCAAAAAGAAAAACTGGAACCCCTCAAACTGTAACACTGGACATTCTGAAAAATTGCGGGATGAGCTCTCTAATCGACTGGATATCTCTCGGTCATATTTCTTGAGGCAGTCTGGTTGAACATTCATAATTTTAAGAACTTGGAGGTATTGTTTTAAGCTTTATTTACCCCAAGGGGTTTTAAACTATTTATTTTTATAATAGAATCTCTTCAAATTTCGAATATAATCGTATTATCACCCTATATAAAGACACATAACATAACTCCGGAAACGGATATAAAATATTTTTTAACATTTATGCTACGCTATATTATACCATTTAAACATCGCATTCCATTATAGTTTTCAAAATGAATACTTTAAAAAACTAATATTCTATCACTCTGAGTTGTAAGGTTGTAATTTTTGAAGTTTTACTAATGTAATTGTGGAATATCACTTAGTAGAAAGATTTGTTTTAAGTATTAACAGATCATTCAGATTAATATTTAAACATACATTTAGAAAATAGACGTCAAAGAGTGTTATTAATGTTTGAATCGATCCATCATCTAGACTGACAACAAGTTAGATTAAACTTCTTTCAAAGAGAAAAATCTAGAAAATTGAATTATTCCACCAGATTCTCATGATGTATTAAGATTTATTAAGCAAGTGTCATTTTCAGGGGAATAAATGTCTTTGAATAATAGATAAAATTTCTGTTAATGACAATGAATTCATGTTAAAGAGAAAATACATGATTATTATTTTACGAATTCTTATTGATTAGATGAAGTTAATTGTTAAAATAATAACAACATTCCAAATGTCAGAAATAAGGTAAAAGTTGTAAATGTTCCTTAATTTTTTGGGAAATAAAATACATTAGGTTTCATCTGAATTGGTAAATTCAATATCGAAGAGAGTACAGTGCTTCACTTTTTCGTCTCTGTTAATAAGCTGGTATTTTTATACATAAACACAGACTTTACAAATGTAATTTATGCAATCTACTTCAATGGAATAGCATAGACCATTAGTAGTAGACTGTAATGTTTTTATAGCTTTAGTTATTTCATCTGTTTGATAATATGTGTGTGCAGCGTTAATTTTACATAATAATATATGCACTTTGCTGTTTAATTACGTTATAATTAGTGATTTTTCAGCTTTGCGGTGTTACTCTGGTACGATAAATGTCGGATTATTGACATAATAATGTAATATGATTATTCATCAGTAAGCTCCATACTCTGCATACTTTAAAAACGAATATGCCACAATATATTTCGAACTTGAGAAATTTTACTCAATAACAAAATGATTCAAAATTGTAATAAATTATTTTTTCATGTATCTTTGTTATATCCAAATATCAAGAACATAGAAAGAGTTTGCATATATTGTATTCTTGAAAACGGTAATAAATTTAACTTATTTACATTTGTTTTCATTTTTATAGAAATAATTTATTGGTAAAAATTTATGTATCAGAAAAAAAATGTATTCGAATTCGCTGAATATTTTACTGTGGTTTAATATTCCATATACAAAGATCATTACATGCTTCTATCAAGATTGAGTACGAAATAAAGTTATACTATATATTTTTAACATTTAAATATATACCAATACATTTAAATAAAAATGTTACAGTAAATTTTATTGACTTTTTCCACTCTTTCTTTTTAAAATATCGTTAAAAAAGTTTAGGGCTTAAATAATTTTTTAAAGGATATTTTTTTCAATCTTCTGTTATAAGCCTTATAATTTAAAACCTATTCGAGGTTAATACGGAAGCAATATAAATCAAGTTAAGTCTTATATAAGTCTTAAAATATCCTCAAAAAATCATTTTATATATATTCAGAAAATGTTTAAAATACGAAAATTAACTTAATTTCTTATATAAATCAATAACCGCAATATTATTCCTCCAGCAATATTATTCCTCCAGTTGGTCTTGATTCCATAATTGTGGAGCGGATAAGTATCGATAGGTTCAGGAGTGCTAAGGATAATGCCATGTAATATTGATTGATTTATATTTTATGTGGGATGTGGAGCAACATAAAATATTATCCCTTTTTAAACGCATTTTTACTTATATTAATAACCATCAAGTATTTCAGGTTCTGTAAAAAATGTAAACATTTCTTTCATTTGAACTTGCTCTAACCAAATTTTTTTTGAAGGAGACTGTATCGGTAATCGTTTTAGAGTATGTTTCAGTAATCATTTCTATGTAAGATATAATTTACGCACATCAACAAAATATGATCCACAACATTAATTCTATTGCAACTAGGACAAATTACGTTATATTTTGAATTTAATATTTATACGAAAATCAGTTTATATTATAATTCTAATAAAAGTCTGGAATTCCAGAATATTTGCCTTTCTGATTGTTGTCCAGTTACATATTATAACAATGTTAAAATTACAAAATATATGCTGCATAAAAAATTTCTATTACTGTTTTATATATTTTTTATATAATTGTTAGCTTGCATGTCTTCTGAGGCTACACATTCAATGTTTGGGTCAAATTCTCTTACTTCTCGAGCGATGTTATTCGCTTGTTGATTCCAAAAAAAATTTGAGTGACCCTCGATACAAAGAAAATTAAACTGCGTGTAAAACTTTCAATGTATGAGAAGTTTAATGCTAATTTATGAATAACTTTAGAAGACATAAGAGACATACACCCTCATGATAGACGTATCTTCATGTAAGGAATTATTTTAGCTAGTTTTCGCCATCAACATAAGGAACCAACATCGGAATTGGTGATATGGAGTATCATTGCGTAACAGGTCAATTGAAAAGTCCCCGGACTACCATAGTAAAACACATTTTTTTGGCAAAATTAATTTTTTTATTCAACATAATTCTCTTCAAGGGTGATACACTGATTATTACCTCCAACTTTTCGAAACCATTTTTGTAGTACGATTTGTCCTTTGCTTCAAAATAGGCCTCAGTTGCTGCGATCACCTCTTCATTCGACGAAATTTTCTTCCCAGCGAGCATTCTTTTGAGATCTGAGAACAGGAAATAGTCACTAGGAGCCAGATCTGGAGAATATGGTGGATGAGGAAGCAATTCGAAGCCCAATTCATGGATTTTTGCCATCGGTTTCACTGACTTGTGACACGGTGCATTGTGTTGGTGAAGTAGCACTTTCTTTTTCTTCAAATGCGGCCGTTTTTCGGCGATTTCGTCCTTCAAACGGTCCAATAACACTATGTAATAGTCGCTGTTGATGGTCCTTTTTTTTCAAGGTAGTCAATGAAAATTATTCCATGCGCATCCCAAAATACAGACGCCAAAAACTTGCCAGCCGACTGTTGCGTTTTCCCACGCTTTGGAGCGGGTTCTCCACTCGGATGACTGTCGATTGGACTTCGGAGTGAAATGATGGAGCCATGTTTCATCCATTGTCACATATTGACGCAAAAACTCGGGTTTATTATGCTTGATCATCTTCAGACACTGTTCCGAATCATCATCTCGTCGTTGTTTTTGGTCAAAAGTGAGCTCGCGTGGCACCCCCTTTGCACAGTGCTTTCTCATACCCAAATATTCGTGAATGATATGATGTACACATTCAGTTGATATCTTTAGAGTGTCTGCTACTTCATTCAATCTCAATTTACGGTCATTCAAAATCATTTTGTGGATTTTCTTAATGTTTTCGTCGGTAACAACCTCTTTTGTTCGTCCACTGCGTTCACCGTCTTCGGTGCTCATTTCACCACGATTTAACTTAGCATACCAATCTTTGATGTTTGATTTTCCTGGGGCAGTGTCCGGAAACTCGGCATCAAACCAAGTTTTTGCTTCAACTGTATTTTTTCCCTTCAAAAAGCAATATTTTATCAACACGCGAAATTCCTTTTTATCCATTTTTTTCACAATAACAAAAGTTGCTTCACTCAAAATGCTATAATTCACAAACTAATGATCCGACAGCCGTCAAATTTATACACGCATCTTTTGATGGGTAGGGCTAACTAGAAACATATGCATTTAATTCTGGTAGGTCCATCTATGTGTCAGGCCGGGGACTTTTCAATTGATCTGTTACACATCATATTCACCTCTCGTTCGAATCTGATCGAACGTTCGTTTGATCTTGCTATCATTTAAATAATAAGTTGTTAGGGTCCATGTCTGTGTCCTTTCTTCGAGGCAACCATGACACTGATTTTCAATAAGACTCAGAGCTCTATCGTATATTGACCGCACTATCCTGACCTTTCTTAACACAGAAGGAAAGGGATTTACGGAGGACTGGGCTAAATCAATTTAAATCGGCCTTCTAGGAGGACCTCCACTATAGCAACGAAGAACGACAAACTTGGGCCATCCAAAGGATATTCTCTATTAATAAATAAAACACGTTTTACAGGTTAATATACATGTCAAGTGTGCATAAGAATCTTAAGTATTGCAACACATTCTTGAGTCAAATAACTGGCAAACTCTTATTAACAAATTACATCTTGAATTTTACAAAACAGAATACTGCGACGTAGACTGACAAAATCGTCATAAATTTATTTAAGAACAATATTTACATATCCTATATGCAAATACTGAAACTAGAATCCATAAAAGTAAGGAGAGAAAACTATACATATACAATTTTAACAAATATACAATCATTTATATTTATATGCTCTTATACAGAGTTCGGAAAAATATATCTCATATTAATGGGTAACTATTACGAAATTAATGAACAGAATTTTCTGAAATCGTTTAATTATAAATTTTAGACTTTGGAGCTTATAAAACAATAAATATTCAATGTGAACACAAACCACCATAAACACAAACGATATCCAGTCGATATTGAAACTCATATTACGCAATTTACAACATGTTCAGCGTCACACTTGGAATGGTTGTAATTATTTAAACTTTCAGTTTGTCAATGTTCACCGGCAGCGGCCGAAAAATGCTTTGTTTTGTTATGTAAATAAATTAAAAATTGCAGGAAGTTAAGACAGGGTTCTTAGAGGCCATTGAGTAAGAGCAAGATTGGCATCCCCTCTCCAACCAAATCACGATATCGTACCATTTGATTTCTTTCATGTTTTCGTCAGTGGTCACATTAAACATTTATGATTTTATAGCTATTTGATTTGTCAAAAAAGGTTGTATTTTCTTTGGCTTTGTAATTGTCATCCTTCAAAGTTAGAATAGTAAATATTCTGTGTGAGAAGATAAGTTTTTTTTTTTAATTAATAAAATCAATGCACTTTTAAAACAAAAAACTTTTTATTAATCCTATTAGTATTTATTTATGCAAAATGTAATGTATTAGACGTCTCTTATCATGAATAACAAAAGTATATCCATAGTAACCTTTCAAGATATAAGCAATTATATATCTTATATAAAATTATAGGTAATAATTATTGAATTTAGACACTCAATTAACCATCTTACATATAAAAAGAAAAATTGAAACAAAAGCCCACGAACTAAATTATATAAAACTTTATTGTATAGTGAACAATGTGAGCCCCTATTGGTAATGTTTAAAAAATATGAAAGGCAAAGATATGTTTGATATTCGTTATTATGATTTTAGAGATACTCTTATTTATACAGGCATTCATAATCCGTTAAAGGAATTATTAATGATTTATAACAATTATAATGTTAATGGGTTTATTTTATATGAAAAAATTATTACATTAGTTAATAGTTTACTTATAAAAAATTATAAATACAACGATAAAAATATTAAAAAAATTCAAAACATTCTAAAAGGAGTAGTTATATACAGTAATAGATCGACTAATATTACCTTGTATTGATTTGAACAATTTTATACAGATACAAATAATTTTATTATATATATTTATTTATATATATATATACATATATCAATATTTAAATTTAATTCAAACTGATAAAAGTAAATATGAAATAGAATATTTAGTCATACAATTGAATATCATAGATCATCAAACAATTAGTAATATTTATGAGAAGAGAAACAGTTTTAATTTTCGTAAATGTTACGCCACATTCAGGTATCCTGTTACAAAAAAAAATCCGTGTTGCCTCGTCTTCATTTCATGATATCGCAACTCGCATTGCAATGCGTAATATCTTTATGATATTTTTTGAACAATTGAAATTTGACTTTGGGAGGTAATAATGTTTTTGTTTTGAAAGAGAATGTGTGTGAGTGTGTGATCGCGAGGGTTTACTAACGTCGCACTGAGAAACAATACGAGGGCTATCGGTGATGGACCATCAAATTTGAACCTCGATGAAGATTTTGACTATCGTGTCATCAAGATTATACATTGTTAGTAGAAAAAGAGGTTAT
The DNA here is from genome assembly GCA_019974015.1 of Nephila pilipes. Taxonomy (NCBI): domain Eukaryota; kingdom Metazoa; phylum Arthropoda; class Arachnida; order Araneae; family Nephilidae; genus Nephila; species Nephila pilipes. The sequence goes on from BMAW01113178.1 coordinate 39,420, forward strand.
ATTTCTAATTCCTTTTGTTACGATCTATAATTGTGAAGTCGGACTATTATTTTAACTTTGTTAAAAAAGTATTGAACTATTTGAGAATTGATAATTAATTTATGGCCTTTTCTCTAAATGTGAAGTTCTCAGTTAGCAAGAAACAACTTCCTGTTTCTCATTAATAATTTGAACTTATTAAAACTTCCACATTGCGATTTTTTACAATAATTTCATATAAGCAATTATTACAGTACATGAAAATTATTTCGACGTTAAAATAATGTTCTGTTCTACTTATAATTCGCACAATAGACAATAAGTATTTAATGGTTAACAAAAAGGAATTTTAAAAATAACCGGTTCCCAGGGGGAAAAACTTGAGAAATACTCTATTATTACCTTAGTAAAAGATATACACGTAGATTGCGTTTTGTAGTATTTCTTAAATAAATAGATATATTCCAAGATTATGCTATATGCTATATTTTATGTTCAAAAATATGTTCTATTCATAAAATTTTCTGAAATTATTTGAGCTATCAAATAAGAGAAATGATAGACAGAATATATGATCCTTCCGAACATGAAAAGCAAGCTAAAGACTGGAAAATTTTCAGTTTATTTTTCGTCTTTATAAATTCCGAAAAAAAAAACAATTCCTATCCACAACACTCACAAGTATTGTAACATTTCGATTTTCCTTTCTCATTCTCTAGTTTCGATGAAGATCAAGAAAAAGTTTTAAAAAAATGTCTGTTTACCATTTCAGTCAGAATAAATAAACTTTTTAAGAATATAATACAATTTTAAATTGAAGCAGTTTTCGGTATTCGGAAAATAGAGTATGTTAAATGGATTTGCGAAATTTTTCGATAGAAACGAAAAGTGGGTAAATATTATGCATTAATATATCTTTAGACATTAATGTCAAAATAAAAATGTAACATACAGGAATTAAACAAGATAACAGAAGTTATGGAAAACTGAATTATTTTATTAATTTTTTTGGTCTACCACGGTGGTTAAGATCAAAACCATTCGAATGGATAAAATGTGTATCTCATAAGATAATTTTTGAGGCAAGATTTGATAATGGAATGACATAAGTAAACGGACAATTTATCCTGATAATGATTTATATTTTTGCTAGTGATGATCGTATAAGAAATCATATTTTAACTTTTCTCACAAACTATTCCGGTAAGTGATCAATAATGTTAACGTGTGATGTTTAGAGATACAAAGGCAACTTTTCACGTTATCATCAAGTTCGTTACACAAATGAGGTTTCTAGAAATCATACGCCATTCTATCATGCCTACCTTCATGCTTTATATTTGAAACACATAAGTCAAGACAGCATGCTTCTACGGAATTTCGCGAGACATAAACTCTTCCTCAAAGGGAAACAAAGTGAAAGACAATTCGTCACTTTAATTAAATTATGTCTCTTTCCAGTCCTTTCTCATCAATGAATCTGCCAAATTATAAAATTCTATATTTTCTGATAAGGCATGGGAAGTTTTGAAATTTAATTGCCTGAATAGTGTCAGATAAAGAAAGTTCTTAACTATTTATGAATGTTACTACAACAAATGGGGATAAAATGTCGCAATATTGGCAGTATTCGGAACTTGACCGCAAATGGGCCGACTTTTTAAAGAAAATGATGAATTATAATCATTATACTAGGAAGTCAGCTATCTACTATAAGTAGTATTATTATAAAAAAGTGAATATTCATCAAAGTGAATAGTCCGACAGAGATCAGCGGACAATGGCATGACTTACTCTTCAAAACATAATTCCTTAGCTGAACAAATTAGAGCATATTCAAACATTGGTCGAGAAGATTCCATCTCAAGTGGAATTACGTCGAAAGTTTTACAGAATATAATTTTATGGTCGTATTACCAAGCATAAGCCTCATTAATTACGTTAATGCCAATAAACACATATAGCATTGTAGGGAACATCAAAATTGATAATCGATTTCTATGAGTCCTTTGGCGGACACGAGATGCAACGCTTGTCCTCAAACGTCCTGGTAAAAGCCTATATTAAACACTGCACAAAATGTACATATTTGTATAGTTACTTATATTAAATATTTTATACTCTAAATTATATATCTTTCTTAGATATTTAAGTTGCACTACTTTTAATTCTCTATTTACACTGTACACTATTCGTTTGTATTACTAAAAATCAATTCTACATTTCTCTAAAAATTTGCGAAAGAATTTCATTCACTTTTTTTCTTCAGTTGATGTTTCCATTACTGTCTGAATGAAGAATAATACATTTTACAGATTGAAATTCAACCGTTAAAATCCCTGGTATTTTTTCAAAAATATTATAATCAATCCAATGATGCTAATTTAATCGTTAAATGTTACATATATTTCAATCACAAATTATTCTAAACACATTATCATAATTTTTTTATTTCACACAAATAAAGGATAGTTATAAAGTATTGAAAATTAAATCCTTAATATAAATTATGTAGCGTTTGCCTGTAATGTGCGCATAAAATATAATGCAATAAGGATTTATAAATGTTGTTCATTAGTACAACAAAAATATGTCGTATAAACATTATACACACACATTGTAAATCGAACATTTACAGGCATAGATTTTTAATTACAATATAAATAAATAATTTAATTCTCCTCTAAATGTGAGTTGCCTTACAGAAATGAAATGGACGCCTGTTAACATTTCTGTACTCATGTGTAGTTAAATGAAATACTTTAAGTTAGTAGAAACATACTTCCATTTTCGACGATTCAATCTCGAGAGTCAAATTAATTACATAAAATATGTGACTTAAGTGTTTCTGTAGTACAAGCATTAAGTTAAATAAAAATCTAGAATCTCTCATTAAGATTCTGAAGTAATTATAGTAGTTATTATAACGACTGCTCTGAAATGCAAAGCAGATATATATCAAACTTTAGTAATTACTCTGGAAGCTGTCATACGGTTATAAAACTCCAAATGAAAAACTATTTTCACATAAATGGTCACCGCTTCTTTACCCAAAAAAGGATCTATCTTTGAAGAATGTTGCGTTTGAAATGATCATTATTGCTGTTTATTTGAAGAATAACGCTCAAGTATATGGCGAAAACTCGAATGGAATACTTGTTTTGAGGGGAAACGAAGAGCATTCAGGGATATATATATATATATATATATATATATATATATATATATATAAACAAAATATAGCAAAAAAAACTACGTGGATAGAAAATACTTAAAATATCAGAAAAATTGAATGATTAATTTCAGAGTTACAAAGCTACAAAGTAATGAGCTCAATAACGTGATAACCCACCTCTATCCTGAATACAAGCTACCACACGACGTACATAGAGTGATAAAACTCCTTGGTGATTTCCTGCAATATTTATTGCCATATTTGTCCTGCTCCAGTTGTCCTGCTAAGTCATCAAAATTTACTGGTATATGCAGTCGCCTTCCCATTATATCCCAGACATGTTCGATTGAAGAGAGATGTGTCTGGCCAAGGAAGGGTTTGACAAGAAGTTAGATAGATATATGTGCCGTATGTAGTCTGGCAATATCTTGCAGAAAAATAAGGCCAGGGTATTGCAAAAGGAACTGGTGCAAAACTGATATCAGAATGCCGTCGACGTACCGCTTTGTTGTAAGTGTATCTGTAATGACGAGCAAAGGAGTTCGGCTATCTAGGGAAATGGCACCCCAGACTATAACTCTTCGTTGAGGGACTATGACGTGTGCAATAGTGAAAGCAGGATTAGCACGCTGCCCTGGGCATCTCCAGATACGTCTTCGATAAACTCCAAGACACATTTAGAAGGAGGATTCGTCGCTAAACGCTATACGTCCCCAGTCAGCATCCTTCCAACCTGTAATCTGACGATAATATGCAGTCCTGAGTGACAGATGACGTAGAGGTCTGTAGGAGCGTAGATTTTGTTCTGTAACAAATTTGTGATGGGTCATGGTGGACACTCCTGTGAGGGTCGTACGTCTGATGGTTGATAATGATGAGTCAGACGCTGAAAAAGCGGATCTATCGATCACTATGTCCTCCCGATCTGCTGTGGCCCTAGGAAGACCTCTACCATTATCACGCTGAAATCTTCTATTGCCCACCCATTCTTGCCAGCATTTTCTAATCACCGCCTCACTTCGACCCATATTACGAGCGAGTCTGCGATTTGCCCAACCTGCCACTTTCAATTCAATCATACGATCTCTTTCAAACTCAGACAGTTGTTCGTAACGAGTTCGAATACTATGGTGAGGCATTGTTTTTGTCGATGAAAGGTATCCTAAATCGCAATGCAACACAAAATGTGACCCTCAGATTGAAAAACGCTTCTTACATGCACCTGTTGAGTGTGCAGTTCTGATGCGCTGTAGCTCCCGCTATTCATTCAGTGGACACGAAATTTTAATCTTTTGCATATTCGGTCCAAATGTCTTTGCATACGGAATTTCATTACAATCGGGCAACTCCTTGCTGCGTCGTTTTTCTTTCTTTTTTTGTCATAGAGTGTATATATTATAAATTCTAATTTAACATTTAATTACACATTTAACATTGAAAATATCATATAATAATGTGCATTTACCCACACTCATGGTTGTCGTATGGGAAGTAGAAGTAATCTCGACGTAATTGGCTTTTTTACTGGATAAAGACATTACTAAATTCTCAAAAAGCCAGCTGATAAAAGTGTTATTCAGCTATAGTTTGCTGCGATTTTGTGAGATTACGTGGGCTTTTAATTAAATCCACAAGATGATAAAACTCTAATTTATGATGAAGGTAAGAATTGCTGAAGGCGTTAGTGAGCCATCTTTGTATTACTACTATCACGTATTCGATCCATGACTACTTAATAGAGATCAGGGAAAAGATAGTACAGAATAATCAAACTGATATTTATTAGATGAGGAAAATGATCAAGAAATCTATATGGGTATTCCGACTATGGAGAAGAACCTTCATGCGCCCGCAACTTAAGACTATCTAAAAGTTTTATTTATCTGAAATGATTCTAAAGATAGGTCTGGTGCAGGAAGGAATCTAACTTCAATCTCAACCTGAAATCTCAAAGCAAAACCTCTTAATCTACTCATATCATTTACTACTAAGACGTCATACCAAAGTCCCAGAAGCTTAGTGTTAGTTATATACGTTGAATGACCCATTATATCTTAACCCTTTCTGGGGCGATGGAATATTTTTATACCACATATTTAGAACCCTAAAAATCTCTGTAAAATACCTTTCCCCCCACGCATATATCTTTAAATAGTAACTTATAGTGTTATTTACTTAAATTAGATAATACAACCATGTAAAATTATTATAAAAATTATTGTTTTAAATCTAATGAAAGCTCCTAATAAGTGGTTGTTTTATCCCTTATAGAAATGTTTCTGAATTAAATTGAAAATTTTAGTTTCATCAGCAAACAAATCTACATGTTTGAAGCCTTATGTGAATACTGCTAATTACTCAAAAAAAATATATATAAAGTATCCGTTTCATACTTCAAACTAAGTGGTGTATTATTTATACAGGCGCCCACACAGAGGGTTGGAGAGCAACAGATGGCAGCACTAAAATTTTCTTATCAGACTGATACGTATCGGTTCACTTTGTTATAATGAGAGATAGAGGTTGTAAATATGTTATAGAGTGCCAGTGAGGTAAAAATGAGATTTATTGTCCGAAGAAAAGAAATTTCAAATTGGAAAAAAGAAAGTTCTATGCAAGGTTTTGCAAAGAACAGTTCAGTCACATAAAGTGCGCTTTTTTTAAAATTATTGTTAAAATACTTATTTAAATATAAAAATTAAAGGCAAGCTATAAAATATAGAGAAATTGATAATGATAAGCTTTTCCGATATTAAAATTAAAGGAAACAATAATTTATGAATTTTAACATACTTATGATAAATGTAATTAATTTTAAAACCAATTATAAGTTATTAAATTGAATATATATCAGCTATATGCAATTAAAATTAAAGCAAGAAAAATAAGTTATTAAATTAAATATATTTAAAAATGAAGCAATGGATAAAAAATTGAAAAGTTATCTGGTACGCCAAAAGGCTTCGCATAAAACAATATCCACTTGGGAGGCTAATAAAAATTTATCTACTATGTGTGTGCCCACTAAAAGACAACAAACAAAAACGCAGGGGAAAAAAAGGATTTCTCAAAACGAAAAGTATTGCAAAAAAAAAAAAAAAAAAAAAAAAAAAAAAAAAAAACAAAGCAAAGACGAAGGGAGAGTCTTTAAAGGCTTCTGAGATAGAATTGGCAGGACAGAGCAGATTAAGGTTTCGTTGTCATTGATAGGCATCAGAAATAGACGACAAGCTGCCGATAATTGAGGTGCGAAAGTAGGGGTTCATTGCTTTTAGCGGTGGGCAAAGCATCTGAGTAAACTAAGATGTAAATCATTGAAGAAATGTATACAAAAGATACAATACATCAAAGATATTACTGATTTATAAGAAGAACAGAGATCTCAGCTCTACGACACCCGATTTGAATCTTGAAAGAAAGGATGATTCTTACTAAACTGAAAAGATCAAGGAATACCGCTTTAGCGGAGATTGAAATTAAAGGAAAATGTACGCATTTTATAAATAATTCAGAGTAAGGAGTGTTGACTGCTTTCTTTTTGACACGTCTGTTCATCACAAATTTGGGAGGGTATTTTTCGAATCAAAACAATTACCGTGGATGGCTGGTTTCTGAACACTTGCCGAAGACATATATCCAACAGCACTTAAGTTTCATATAGGATTCCTTGAATTTATGTTTTCGTTTTTCTCATGATATCCAGTATCAGATTCATTCACGTATATATTAATTTAATTGAGATTCATTTCTTAATATTTTAATCTCAGTTATGAAATTAATTCGTAAATAATTTATTTTTATTTCATGTTAACACTAAGTTATACTAATCTGAAATAAATAGCAATGATATATTTCATTTTTTTCCAATCATATTATAACAGTACAAATACGATCTTCCTGTCTGAGATGAACTTTTTTTAAACTGAGGAATATTTCTCTTCCAAGTTTATTTATCCATTCTAAATGGAGTTTCGAAGATTTCAGCAGCTCTTAACTTGTGGATTTCATTACAAATTTCTTCCATCCTTTGAGCTTGAAAATGACACTGCTCCTTTCCTTGAGGCGAGCTGAAATATCGAACCAAGTATCGATTATGAATTGTTGCTAAAATGATTCTTTTAAATCTGGTGAACATTTCTGAAAAATCCTTTGATGGCACAAAAACTATATACATACATACATACATATATATATATATATATATATATATATAAACGTGTGAATAAGATAATTATACGTTCCCAACAATTCACAATAATAAATTAATTAATAAATTAAATGTTATGAAAAATAAAATAAAGATACTCTTATTACTTTGGATAAAACATAAGATAAGTTAAACATACAAAACAAAAATCAAAAAAACAAGTAAGAAAAATCAAAATAATGAGATAAATCTAAACAACAAAAAAGACGAAAAAGTCAAAAAAGGAAGTAAAATAATTTAAATTGTTGCTTCTGATTACAGAAAGACAAGGGTGGATTTACGAGTATTATGGATCCAACAAATTTCTTCCGCATACAATTAGCTTATAATTAATTGGTGAAACACAAATTCAAAACAAACGTGCCAAGAAAAATTACAAGTAAGAAAATAAGCAATAGCTATCAAAATCCTTTGCAGCCAAATTAAAGTAATTGAATATACATCAAACATACTCGTTGTAATATCATGAAACAGAAATATATTTATAAATATTTACTTACCTTATTCCACTGTTCTCTTTATACATTAATATATATATATATATATATCAGATCACTTTCATATTTCACTTAAATATCTCCTTTTTGTACCTTTCAGATTCTGGTATTATGATTTATCATTTTTTCTGATTGGGAAAGTTGGGTGTTAGGAAAACATGTTTAAACAGCAATTCTGCCTTAAACTAGATTCAGTACCTGATAAGGTTAGCTATCATTTTCTTCATGGT